>JBBPNU010000862.1:0-12466 GCA_038091055.1 Leccinum angustisporum
CCTTTGGGTCTATCCTCGAGCAAAATCAGCGATGTCGAATCCACTCTGCACCCGCCTGTCCACTCGCACCGTCGTGCTTATCGTTCAGCGGCTCCTGAATTTGATGTTGCCCTCGCGATGCAGCTTCGACCCGGAATCGGAATCGGCGCGGACTCCGCATGGATGGTTCGTTTCCTGATGACTATCTTTGGATGGTTTACAATTGCTTTGACAAGCAATGCCCGGTAAACATTCTATGAATACCTCCACGGCCGGGCATGTCCGTTACTTCAAGGTGGACGAGCGTTGTTGGCCTTTAGGTCGCCGCGCTCCATTGTAGCTATCTCGAATGAACACCATGGATGAATGATGGGACCCTTTCTATGCGCAGCTCTCTTGGATTGATCATAACTGGTTCTTCCTCTTCTCGTGTATAATCCACCCCGACCGCCACGTATTTCTTCTTTCCTCGCCTTCCCTATTCAATTCCTCATGTTTCCCATTTTCCCCTTCCATTTTCTAGCAGATGCATCATACTGCCCGACCCATACGGAACTAGAATTCGTAGACGACATCTCTTTGTTTCTCCCGCATTGTTCGCATCATCTGATCCGGAATCACACATGCTATTAGTGATGTGAATTTGACATTCTCTCAGGATGGAAGCTCCGATTAATTTGGTCATGCTGGATAGCGGGGTGTCTACGACAGTTTTACTATCGTACAGAATTTTCCAACTTGTAATCACCGTAGGTCAGCACCACATATATTCAAAGCTTCATGGACCCACCGCGTGCACTTTCTTGTTATGCTTGGTATTTAGTAATCGACCCACACAACCGTGCTAGTGGGCCAGAACAAAATCAAATTAATGGTTACCAGTGGGTTCACGTTAATTTGCGAGATGTGTACGTAGTAACGCGCTGAACATCCCACATGGTGCGCTCTTCATAAGAGGTCGGTCATGGCTTTGGTCTAGAAGTAACGATAGCACCGTTGGTACGAACGTCACGGGGTCATTTCGCTTTATTACAGTGGGCGGCGGCGCAAGTGACGGGGTAACATACGTACGCTATACGTGGCATACACAGTACGTACTTGAGGTGGGCGTCTACTTGAATCTTATACCGCCCGGGACGATCGATGATCAATGAAGAACAACTTTTGCTCAATACAAGAATGACGAGGTTACTTTGTAGGTTTCAACTTTCCTTGAACGCGCCATTGACACCGCAGGCGTGCTCGACAGGTCTCTCAGAAGAGTCAGGTGGGAAACTGAAGATTACAGTACTCGGAAGAGGTCATCATATATTGTTCTGCGAGTCCGTGAAAAGTGACACAGTGAGTTGGAGACAATCAACTTCTGAAACGGAAGACAGTACAGTATGGTAGCTGGCGCACCTTCGGGGCACAAGCCGCGCAGAAAAAATAATAACAACAGGATAAAGATGGAATATCGAGAGAATGTCACGTATTTATGTAAACCGGGAAGTGACTAGCGTAAATATTTGGTTGCAACACTTTGTTGGTCCTTTGCTTCCGGGAGACCTCGTCATCACAACCTACAACTCCCAACCTGCGTAGATATATCATTTAGAATCTTCTTTGGTCAGTCATTGCTTCGAGCCAACAAGTGGATTTTCTCAGCTGATATTCCGGAGGTAGATGACTGACGATCGTAATGCACTGGTGGGTCCGGCAAAATCGTCATCTCCTACCTTCTCACCTGGATCCCTCGACTGCATTAGTGGTTGACTGGACAAGACGAGTCGGTTGAGGTGAACCAGCGTGCATTGATCGACAAGGTCCTTGCCCGTTATTCTGGCGAGTTCACTGGTGAGTGTTCCCGATGGGGTTCTTTTCTGAATTTCAAACTGTAATCAGTATTCCGGGAACTCCTACAGAATTCGGACGATGCTCGGTCATCTTCAGTCGAGATCCGCTTTGAGACTGCTGCATTCCTACGTCGGAAAGTTGGCGAACAAGGACATGTCGATGATGTGCCGTCGTCCATCCCTGATCTCAAGTCGACTCATGTATGAGTTCTTGGTGCTGCCCCACTGTTCGCTACGCTCCCTTGCTGACCTCTTGTCACTTAAGGTCGCCCAATGGACATTCAGAAACAACGGGATCACATTTAGAGACGAGGATTGGTCACGACTGCGAAAGATTGGCAAGTGACCCTTATTTTTCCCTGGAACTTATCGTTCTCAATCGTTCTCGCTGATCCTCTAGCCGAGGGAAACCCCGATGAAGAGAAGATTGGCGCGTTTGGTGTTGGTGAGTAAAAGTATCCTTGTAGCGACATATTAATTGCTGAAGGTTCCATTAGGATTTTACAGCTTATTCTCAGTGACCGAGAATCCATTTGTGTCATCTGGAGGTACGCTTTTTGCATTTCGGGACTCTATGGTTCAACTTCAACCTGCTCCAGGACATGGAATGCAATTCTATTGGAAAGACAATAAGGATCAGGTATTATCATTACACAGCAAAGTGATCCTCACCCTAATTCTTTCATATGTTAGCTGAACGTCCGTCGTGGTGATCTTCCTTCGAAAGGAGTCGCGGACCCATGGACAACGTTCGAGATGACGCTACGAGAGGCTGGTCCTATACCACAAGCGTTCGATTTCATGCGGTTTCTTGCATCTTCAATCACGTTCATGGTTTACTTGAATGATGTCGGCGTGTACTTTGACGAGCATCGCATCGGCCATATCCAGAAGTCATCTGGGGTGTCTAAAACCGTTGACCTTCCTAAAGCATTGAAACGATCCAGTCCATTGAATACCATGAGTGTGAAAGGTGTGCAATCCCACCGTGAGTCCTCTCCACCGAGTCATGTCATTTGTTTGCTGAGCACGGTATATACTTAGCCATCCGTACAAAAGCAGAGGTGATGCATGCTGTGTATGCTGTTGGAACCGAGAAACGTCCATTATTAGATACCTTGGAACCTCGTCGACCTAAGGGTGGCTTTTTCTCTTCCCTTGTTTCTGCCTTTACAGGCCAATCGGCGACACCTCAGTCTGAGAGTCCAGCGCTACCGCCACAGCCTCCCAAAGACCCGACGGAACTACACGAGATGAGCGTGACTCTCACTGTGTTTACTGCAGAAGTGGATGTCAAGGTGGATAAGAAACTCTCTGCGGAACTCCTCCGGTCTACGAAGAAAAATCCTCCTGTACGGCTTAAGTTTGATTTGATTTACGTAGGTGTTTCAGTGCTCTCCGTCTGCGCGGAGGCTTATCGCCTTTTCATGCGAAGACTGGGAAAGACGAGTATGATCAGAGTCTTGCCGATGACAAGCTATCTTTTGGAAGTATATTCCAGGGTCTTCGTGCGGACTTGAATGGGTTCGTAGTGTCAGTGCTCCTTATGCTTGCTGACTGACGGTGTGGCAGGGTTGGGCATACACGCATTTACATTGTCTGTGTTGATACTTCCTCAGTCCGTCCTCCCCATTTTACTGACGTCTACGCAGGGACACGCTACTGCTCAAACAACTGGTATCGGTGGACACATGGCATCCCGCTTCATCCCGACTGTTGAACGTGAATCTATAGATCTCGTGTATGCATTTTTTTTCCTCTTGTGAAGCATACACTCACATGTTCTCAGTGATAAGAATGTTGCAGGCGAGTGATTCCTCGTGAGGTTGTTACATTTGCTTAGCCTGCTCTAGTTTGGAATAAAGAGTTGTTATATGTCGGAGGGTTCCTGGCTCGCTCTGCCTATGAATTGGAACTCTCCAACATTCAGAATCTATGGGCTGGCGCCGCCAAATCAGGCACGCCTGACTTCCGTCCGCCACAGGAGTTGGAAGATTGGCTTCTTCAGCGCTTTATTCATGTTCTCAAATTTTTCACATTCCATCACTCCACTCCCTCATCGGAGGTATCGCGTTTACTGGAAACCTCGTTTTATGGATGCTCCACTTTGCCTTTGAAGCTTTTCTCGTCTGCTGGTATCCGCGGAGCTTCTGACATCAAGGAATTCGACCCCGTTTTCTCGAAATTCCTCAAGCATCTCCCGGTTTTGCCGCAATCTGTTATCCAGGAAGGTTCGCGGACCATCAAAGCCTTGCAAGCTCAAGGCATGCTCTCACCTATAACCTTTCTCGATGTTCTGAAAGAACTTCGTCAACACCCTCTTGGCGAAGAGGAGCTCATTGCTTGCCTCAAGTGGTGGACTGGCCTAAAGCAAGATAATGCTGATATTAATATGGCTCAGATCCGTGTACAGTTATTAAATGCGGCAGTCCTCAGCTGTGCTGACGGAAGAGTACTTCCACTTTCATCGGTACAACACTTCATCAATACCAAGACGCTTGGTACTCACATTCCAATGGATGGACCACTCCCCATTACCCTCATGCCCCCAAATATCACCAAGCATTTTACCCCTTCGGAGTTGACAAGCTTCAACTGGTGCGAGTTCACTATCATCGATTGGTTACAACATATCTCGCAGCCACAAGTCATGTTAGCAAACACAGATCATGACTTCACCAAGTCAGTTGACTGGGCTGAGCGTGTACTGGCCATTCTTTCTCGTGTATGGTTCTCCCTGTCACATGAAATGCAAGTTTCGGCGAAGAAGGTGTTTTCTGGCAAGAAGTGCATTCCGACCTCTTGTGGTCTAACATCCCCGGAGCTCTCGTATTTCTCGAACACAAACGTGGCATTGTTTAGCGACCTTCCGTTGGTACAATTTCCTTCGGGTCTTGCTATCAAGGGCCAGATGGAGAGACTGCTCTCGTTCATTGGTGTTCGAAAACATGTTGATCTCCAGCTTGTTTTTGATCGGTAGGTCTTCGTGGGTTTCAAGTTCATTCAATGTATGACTAATGTGCATTTTCTAGCATGGTGAAGACGGGAGATTGGAGCATATCCGATCTCGTAGGCTATCTTGTCCAGGTCCGGGACACGCTAACCCCGGAGGAGCTCGCCAAATTGGCATCGACGGCGGCATTTCCCAAGGAAGATCCCCCGCCAGCCGCGGGAAAGAAGAAGACACGATATTGTGCCCGAGAGCTTTATGAGCCTGTGGAAATCTTTCGTCAATTGCAACTTCCTGTGCTTGACTGGGGCGAAAAGTCGAAGTGGCGGAATAATTCAGAAGAAGGTAAGTCCTATATTTGTAGTCCCGTTTCATGTTAACTAATCCGATGGCTTGATAGCCAAGCTTCTCTATCGGCTTGGGTTGCGTCGCTTCCCGCCCTTGGAGAGTACAGTGACACTGTGTACTTCTTCGGATGCCAATGTTCGCACGATTGCTTTCAAGTATCTGTGTGATAACATTCTTTCTAAATACCCTGATTATGATCCAAACAATTTTGGGAAGATTGCTTTTATTCCTTCAGAAGGCGAGGATGGCGCCCATTTGGGGACACTAGGAGAGGTACATTAATTGCATTCATGATGACACTTGACCAATATTGACATTGCTCTGTTCAGGTATTCTCTGGGACACAATGGAAAGCTCTCGGTTTCTCAGTTGTTCAAGACAACTGTCGAGAGGTCGCAGTCAGTAAGCTAGGTATACAACCTCATCCCCCTACGTCAATGCTTCTTTCCCTGCTGGAGAGAACGCCACCATCCAACGAAGCGACAGCGCGACAGTGGTTTGAAATTCTAGCAGATCGCATTTCGAGTCAGCGCCTCCCTCTCATCTGATTTCGGTTTCCTAATGGGATGTAAACAGGCTTCACCCAACCCCAGTTGACCACACTCTCCAAGTTGCCGATTGTTCCCACAAAAGGATCAGGGGCTCAACAATTACGATGGCTCGCACCCACTCAGTGTTACCTAGGCGATAGTTCCAGGGGGGAATTCCACTCCAAGTTGTTCATCTTTGTGGATTTCGGGCCTGTTGCAAATAGGTTTTTGAGTGCATGTGGTTCAAAGAGCGAGCCGTCCATAAATGAGGTTGCGGATATATTGATTTCCGATCCCAAAAAGTTCTACGAACTTTCTGGAGGTTATGAAAAGTACGCGTTTTCGTTCGTCTCGTTGATCCTTACCCTCTTAGTTGGTCCTAGTTTCTTAGCAGAGCTACGCAATCTGGCCGTTAACAGCCATACAATCGCCACTGGTACCATGAGCAAGATGAAGACGTCACCCATCCTGCTCGGGATACGTCGTCAGAAAGCTTCGAAAACGCTTTTGGACAAGATTTCGGCAGAATGGGACGAGGAAGGATGGGAGGATCTGCATGATCTACGGAAACCCGGCGAGATCGTTATTGCCGACGATACGAATGCTTATCAGCTTTTCGGTGACTCTATCTTTGCTGCACCACAAGAGGACCTTTTGGAAAGTGCGTAGTCATTGTGGTTTGATTAAAGATATCTACTAACTACATACGCACAGGCTTTTACGCACTGCTTGGATCGCGCCGTTTGAGCACTGTTGTTCGGGAAGAGTACAAAATCTCGAACGAGATGTCGGATACGAAGACTGCCTCTGACGTCCGGGCTGTCGTGCTCGAGAGGCTACCCCTATTCCTTCACGAGCATACACACACCCGCACCAAGGTATCTCTTTCGTGGCTTTCGGGCCCGAATAACTTCAATGTCAAGGTGTTTTCAAAGCTGGTTGTTTCCAAAACGCTTGATATTGGGAATGGCAAGACGACTCGAACGCTGGACGCATCAGCAGCTGCAAAGCGTGTCGGCACCGGTCCGATCGAACTGTGGCTCTCATATGGCACACGAGTAGACATGTATGAGTAAGTTTATGTCTGTTTCGTTATGTACGATGGCACTCAACCATGTATCCAGAGTTGCAACCTCTCTGTGTAGGTTGTTATTCGAGAAGGCCAAGGTCAACGATGCCCTTCTATTTATGACAATTCTTTCTACCGATCTGAGGGCATTGAGAAGAAGGGGATACAATGGTCAGTATCATGTACATACTTTTCTCTGCATTTCCCGACTGATACATGCGTCTCAGTTGACAAGATCTTGAGGCAACAGCAGCAGGACAAGAAGTTGGCTGAAGAAGCGAAGAGAAGCCGCTATATTGGATCGGAACCATCGAATCCTTCGCCGATCCAGCCTTTGGCACCACAACCAGTGAGAGCGAATCATGTCGAATCAATCGCTACGCGTTCGAAGTTACCCCCTGGGTTGCCCGGTGGCTGGGACACCGCGCCTGGTTCTCCTCCACCACCCACAATCACACCCAGTGCATCGGAGGAGCCTGCAAATGAGCTGCCGACCACAAGTCCACCGATTATGCCACCTACTCCTGAACCTACCTACCCGATTGGCAACGCTCTGCAAAATTTGAAACGCAAGCTTGTTTCACACATGCCATCTTCAGAAATCGTTAGATCCAGTCCGTCTCCTCAGGGCTCGCAGTACGTTCTGTCCTTCTTCTTTGGGAAGGAATCCCCCCCAACCCTTTCATGCAAGGAATACGCGACAAGTGACGCCTCAAAGTAACATTCGTGTGTAACCTGTACCCATCTGTATGACGTATATTCTAATGAGTGGGGCGTACTTAGGGGCCAACGTTGACATGGCGATCAAGGCGTGTAAACCTGAAGAGGGAACATTACTCCATAACCGGAAGAGGATGGAAATCGTGAAGGAGTCTTTGAACGAGGGTTACTGCGATACGTCTGGCCAGGTCGGTAATATGGAGCTCCTCGGTAGGTTAGAGGTCGTCCATCCACCCCTAGTCAACTAACAAGCCCGATTAGGAAAAATGGGAGACATGAGAATCTTTGCGACTAAAGGTGAGACGAGACGACCGGTCGAGATAATGGTATTTAGATTACTAAGCGATTAATAGATGTACCCGACACGGACACGTTTATCGCACGCAAGCGCGATGCGCTTGCTCGGTTCATCCACGTCATTACACCTCTCGCTCAGATATACAACCTCCCGACGACATCGTTGCACATCTTCTATGACATGGCCGGAGGACTGATCGCGTTCAACAGGAACGGAAGCATTTTCCTCAACTTGCGCTATTTCGAGGCATGGCGTAAGGCTCTCTGCTTTCGTGACATGACAAGGTTAAAACAATCTTTCGACAATAGATGATCAGAATGTCAAGACGGGTGACCAACAACAGGCTCGAATTTCGTGGTCTGTACACATTTCGCACTTACATTCCCTTCGGTGGCCGACGATTGTTTTTGCCCGCATCAGGTTCTTCACACTCGCCCACGAGATCGCGCACAACCTGATCGAGGCTCATAACTCGGAGCACGAATTTTACTTCTCAGCAATATGTGAAGCACACATGCTTGCACTGTCGCGGCTCATAGGTGCCGCTGTTTGACGCGATGCGTAACCTCATGAATAAGCTCGGGAACTTTTATAGCATAGTCAACGTCCTTGGTTGCCCATAATGCAGAAGAATGACATTTGGACTGAGAGCAGCCTTGCGCTGAGAGTGAATACTTGCTCAAAACACTCTTATTTCAAGGTCACGGTGTCCCTGAACGATCCAGCATAATCCATACCATGCCTTTTTTGTTGTAGGACGCCTAGTGACGAAGAAGCAAGCTGATTCGCCCCGTCATTGCAAGCTCGGTATCCAAGTTGACTTTCAAGAAAGCCGAGTCTCTGTGAGTGCCACTTACAGTAGTTCCTGCATTCCACAATGGGCGCCCTACACATGTTCCTTAGCAGCATCGGCAGGACCGCATCATATCGCTCTGATCCTACCGCAACCATTCGTAATAATGTCGTTAATGGTGGGATAACCACCATGGTCGTGGCGTCTCGTGGTGAGCATCCAATAATCTTTCCCTCTTTGAGATGATGCCCCGTGGTTCGCAGGTACAATGTTTACCAGAATACAGTCGTTCTTCTCCTTCATGTGTCAACTGGACTAGAAGGGCCATACTGCCGCCTAATACGCAAGCGCAACTTCTTTGCGGCATGATGACCTTGCACCTTGCTGGGTCGGAAATATCATGACCCACGTCTAATTCCAGCCGAGTCCTCCAAGCCACAGGATATCTCCCTTCCATGTAGGTCATCGTCGAGGTTTAAAAAGACCAAGTGCTCTGGGTCTAGTCAGTCCATTAAGACCACCTACATCGCTTCTCCCTTGTATCGCCATGTTTTTCCGTTTGTCGTTTGTGACCCTCATCTTTGCCCTCCTTACTATCGGGACGCCGGTCAAACGCGACGTGGAGAAGGTCGAGTCGGATATCAATGTCATTGGCGGACAAATGACTACGCTCAACAATGACATTGAGGCGTTGACACCCAACCCAACGCCGAGCGAGCTATACGTACGTGTGTCCAGGCTCCCTACTCTTCTCCGCTTCGTATCTAGGAGTCTAACGCGCACATACAAAGGCCATCCAGGAGGATCAGGCTGAAATTCAAACCTCTCTCCAGACTGCCAAGGACGATGTCACTGTGAGCTGCCGATACTATCCTGGTCCCCGAAATTGCCTCTGCTCACGAAGACATGTTCCTTCATATTGGGAAATAGAATAGTTCCCCGTTTACTGACCAGCAAGCCGAGACCATCCTTCAGCTACTGGAAATGATGGGCCAATTCGTTAAGAGTACAATGCTCCCCAATCTTATAAACAAGAAATACGTCTTCGTCGCCACCAACACAACCACGGTCGTCCTGAATGATCTCAAAGGCCTCCAAAGCTCTACCGACATGTTCGGCGCCGCGGTTAGCGCAAAGAGTCCGGTACGTCTGTTACTCCTAGTGTAGGCACGTCGGGGATTTTCAGCCAAAATCCGTGCCATCAATTTCTCAGTCTCACTTGTTTTGTTCTGACATGTTCACACGTAGGCAGATAAGCAGGACGTCGAAAAGAACCTGATGACTGATGTGAACAACGCGTTCACTTCTGCCATCGACGCATTTAGCACTGACTAACTGGTTGGCTCAGGCTTTCTTGTGCATTTCGAACTCTAAAGGCTACCGCTATCGTATACCTATGTAACGTTAGCAGTATCCGAACCTCTTGTGCGATTGGTGCACTTACTAGATCTTGGAATCATTTGGAACCCGATTTTGTGATGCTACTGAGATTACGTGAGAACAACCCAATTGAGCTCGCCAAGTATGTCTTCAAATCCCCCCTCGGAGGACAAGAAACGACGAAGACGTTCCGACTATCCCTTCTTTCTATCCTACCCTACACGCTGGTTCGCATATCTCCCACTCCCCTCCCATCTGCTCTTCTGTTCTAACCTTGTGTCCGACATGACTTACGCCCGACACCCAAAGGAGCGACAACGACCAATATGCGCACGTTAACAATGCCATCTATTACCACCTCTTTGACGCGGTCGTCAACACCTACCTAATCCAACACTGTGGCCTCACACCGACCCAACCCGATTCGAACGGGAACCAGATCGGCCTAGTGGTGTCGTCATTTTGCGAGGTAGTCTCTCAGTCCTCGTCTTCTTCGATTATAGCGTGACGGCTGCTAGTTTTTCTCTCCCCTCTCATTTCCAGACGTCCTCGATCTGGGCCTGAGAGTGGCACGACTTGGAAGGAGCTCGGTTACGTACGAAGTTGGTGTGTTCAAGTCTCTGGGAGAAGATTCGACGCCAGATGCGTCTTGGAGCGAGGATGCACCGGCCGCTGTTGGAGGGTATACCCACGTCTTTGTTGACAAAGATTCTCGTATGAGTGTGGCGATGAACGCGAGGACAAGAGCTGGTTTGGAAAAGTTGGTCATTCCTGGAGTCACCCGCCCCAGCAGCAGTGGAGCAAAATTGTAGGATCTCCGATCCAACATGTATGTATACACCGCATGGATATAGCTCAGCGCTTAACGTGTTGAATGGATGACGATATACAAACCCAAACCACGGCCCGTTATCTTTTGACTCAAACTCCATCTTCTCTTCCAGGGGGAGGGCCACCCGACTTCCTTATCGGCACAATTGATGATCAAGACATCGTGGGTAGTTTCGCTACTTCAAAGTACTACCAGAACCCGACGGATGTCGCAGCCTCCCAGAGACGGTCAATCTCGGAGGCGTCGTCGGCTTTGAGAAGGTCAAAGTCGACCGTGCAAAGCCCCATAAGCAAGTAAACATCTAATACAGCCTCCTGTCCCCCAAATTGACTTACGTGAATCACTTTCCGCCGAATCAAGTTCCATTTTGCGCCGCGTTCCTCCCCGCTCAGATGACGCATGATTCATTCACATCATCAATTTGACTTATCCATGATGCGATTTGTTCCTATCCTCGATGGACCCGTGGATATTGTGACTGTTGGCTTCTCGTTATTAAAAGTATGTTTCACCGCCAGCCCTTTCCACCCGCAATGCGATTCATTACGATAACCATATTTGCAGTCACCGGCAGCCTGGTTGCTCTGGCCGTTTCAAATCCTGTACCAAACCAGAAAGCGGGTGGCATGGCCATACCACTCGCCAGGCACGAGTCTCCCTTTCTGAATTCCAACAAAACCATTGATCTCGATGCAATCACATCTCATGGTATATCAGTCAGGGAGTGCGTGGAATGAACCGTTATATCTGCCCTGCTCAGTCTTTTTTTATATTAGGAAGATCCTTAGTGGCCTGGACAATTACGAGAGGAACACGGGGACGATGCATCCTTCCGCTGTGAAACGGAGCGAGTCCGAACTCGGAACACGTGGCGCTGGCGTACCGCTGATACCTCTTTCCACTCATTTTTGGATGGGCGAGATTTCGATTGGCACTCCTCCCCAGACCTTGAAGGGTAAGATCTCTTTGTATCATTCTGATGCACAGTGTTACAATGATTTACTTTACACGGTCAGTCATCATCGACACTGGTTCAGCGTAGGTACTTTCTTTTGGTTCATACAACTGTTTTTCACCAAGTCAACGCAGCGATATGTGGGTGCTGGGTGCTGGATGTAGTGGGATTTCTCGAGATCGCGACTTCTGGCATCCCAAGTCATCCAAATCTGCTACAAAGTACGAATGGTGGAAGTCAAGGTTTCAGCTCCAATATGGAGGTGGATCCACTGTCATCGTTGATCTATTTACTGATAATGTAACCATTGGTGGATTCACTGTATGTTTTGCCTCGCTTATGAGCTTGACCATTGACTTACGACGCCAAGCTAGGCAAACCCTCAGACCTTTGGTTCTGCAACATCGTACACTGCTGCTCAGGGAGACAAGTATATGTTCCCTGCAGACGGTATACTTGGATTGGCCTACCCATCCATCTCTAAATTTGGTGCTTATACGCTGTTTGAATCGCTTGTCGGACGAGCGAAGTTAATCAATCCGACCTTCTCATTGAAACTCTCTCCTTCTGGGGCCGAGATGTACGTCGGTGGAGCAAACAGTCAGCTGTACAATGGTGACATCACTTATACACGCGTAACAGTTCCTGTGAGTTAAAATGGTAATGGTAGATGTGAGAGGATTGCTGACAATACCGTTTATGTAGGGACACTTCCAGGTGTCCATGGACGATGTTCGTGTTAATGGTGTTAAAATTTTCGAAAATGTACCTGCTATG
>JBBPNU010000863.1:0-12458 GCA_038091055.1 Leccinum angustisporum
CATGAGCATACCGGTTTCTGGCCTTGCGGTATTGGTTGTGTATTGGGTGGTGGTTGTCGTCTTTGAGTGCGAAGGAGTTCCGGGCGAGTTTGGCTAGCTCGTCTTTCATTTGCGTCAGCTCTTTGGTCCACCAACGTTTCGAGTTGGGGCTCGGCCTTGTCCTGGGGACCTTTTCTTGTATGGTGTCTTGGATTGCCGCCATAAGGGTGTCACATGTCTGTCGAAATTGGATTTCTGAGGTAATGCGTTCTCTCATATTGACGGGTTGTAACTTAGCTTCGAGCGACTCTGAGAACTTGGTCCACTTCACGTCGCGGAAGTTGTAGGTGACGGTCTCTTCGGTCTCTGGGATAATCAGTTCCAGCTGAGACAGGACGGGAACGTGATCTGTGAGTGGTCCTCGTTGGCCAGGTTCCGTTTTACAGATGGTGAAGAGCTCCGCCGTGTGGTCCGTGCAGAAGACATTGTCGACGCGTGTCCAGTTCTTTGAATTGAGGGCCTGCAATGTAGGTAAGTCTTTGGGTAGAGGCATGAACATCGAGTGATCCGCAATGAGATCGGTGAGCAGTTGGGCTTTACGGATGTGCGAGGCTTGCATAAGATGCATATTGCGCTCTGATTCCCATAGAGGATGGTGTCGGTTGAAGTCACCTAGTAACCAGACCATGTGGTCGTGAACGTGTTGAAAAAGGACGTTACGTTCGGAATTAAGGAATGAACTCAGCGTGTTTATGGTCTGGTCGTGCTTGCAGTCATTGTAGATATTGAATATTGTGCATAGCCCGAAAGGGCCAGACATTTGAATGACCACGATGTCTCTCGACGGGAATGGAATTTGTTTCCAGTGGTTCGTATTTATGGATTTGGATATTAAGATTACCAATCTGTATTTGGAGGCTTCGTCAGTGAATCGGGTGGACAGGTAAATGGGGTAGTAGTTATGCAGGCAGTAGATATTCCCGGTGCGGTTTATGTGAGGTTCTTGTAAAGCGTAGAGGTTCCATCTTTGTATGAGCGGTCCGTTGAGGAGAGATTGTTGCGCGACGAGGGAGTTGTTGAGGTTTTGTTGCCAGATGCTGAGCTTGAGGGGTGGTTGGTCATATCTAAACATGATTAGGTGAGAGAGAGCAGATGATGGATTCCATTTTGCTGTTGGACATTACGGAGTGAAAAGAGGCGTCTGGCGTCGCCGCTCGAGTTTATGGGAGTTGCGCCGGGGGGTGGGAGGGAGTGTAGGCGTGGGTCTGTTCTTCGTCGAGGGCACTGTCCGACCTTTGATTTGCTCTGGCTTGCTCCGATCTCATGTTCTTCTGGGCTCTTTGCATTGACGGTCTTACGGCGCCCATTTTGTCGAGGTTGAGGGTTGTTTGGCAGAAGGCGGGATTTCTGGGGGCGTATGTCGGTCTGGGCTTGACGTATGCCATACTTTTGGGAGGGAGTAATACCTGTGTCCAAAGTTCGTCAGTGGGATAGTAGGGCATTTGATTCTCGGGATTGTTAGCGTCGAGTTGGTTGCATTTCTCTGCGAACTCTGGACACTCCCTACTACTGTGACTCGGGTGATAGTTTGATTTGCAATTGGCGCAATGGACATTGGAGGCATTATTGCACGCATCCGTACGGTGATTGTTGCCACAGGTGCCGCATACATCGTTTGGAGCTTTGCATGTTCAGGCAATGTGTCCCCACCTCTGGCACCGGACGCATCGAATTGGTTCTTTTCGGTCTTTGCGGGGGTGCAGTTTCTCCCTGTGGAGTATCATTCTGTTCCTTATGAGGAAGTTAGCGTGGTTTGGTTCGGAGAGGGAAAATACTGTGTAGGCGGTTTTCTGTCCCTGTGCTCTTCTATGCTCAGGTTTGATCCACCGGGCTGATACTATGCTGTCTTGAGGTAGATTGTTATCGGCTTCTAAATTGCGTAAAGAGGCGTTGTTAGCTACTCTGAATGATATAGGAACATAAGGAACGATAATAGAGTAAAGTCGCATCTTCATCTCTGCAGGGATGTTTAGATTAGCGATCAGGGATTGTTTGGTTTGTTCTTGGCGAATCCAGTTGGCGGCGTCCACTGTGTTTACCTTGAAGAGAATCCCTCCGTTGTGTAATAATAGGACAGTTTTGACTGTTGCTTGTGGGTCGTCCGAGGTTCTTGTTTTTGTGATGGCTGATTGGAGTTTGTCGGCTATGGTTTCGTTTGAGTCGGTTTCAGAATGTAGATACTTATTCTTTGTGGGCTTGAGTAGTATTTGTCTTGAGCGCACTTCGGCTTTTTTGAGGGCTTCATGGACCTTGAGAGAGCTGCTGGTGTCATGTTTCAGAGCGTCGCTGTAAGATCTGTGGGACGGGAGGGTGACTGACTGAGTTGGGGCAGAAATAGAGATGATCTTGTCGTTGAGGGCTTCGGTTGTGTTGCTGATCCGAGCAAGTGTGTCTGACTGCTTTGTTGTGTTTTGTTTGTTCACATCAACGAGGGTGTCGAGTTCCTCGGAGGCCTTCTGTAGGGAGGCAATCTTCGGGGATATGGCTACTAGGAGTTTATTGGCAATTGACTCAGCTATTTGTGAGGCATGGTTTTCTTTTAAGATGAATGCCACGGCGCGTGTAGCTTCTATGGCCAGTTTGGACAGGCCGGGTAGTTGCGTGATGTGGAACAGCGCGTTGGCAAGGTGGCCGAAGTCTAAGAATTGCCCTGTTGGGACGAGTAAGTGGGTATCTAGATATTCTTTTCCAGTTTGTTCGTTTTTGACTTCATATGGAAGGTTAATGATTTCATCTCTGGTTAACACCGATGGAGCTGCCGAGTGGGTTCTCATGGTTTTTAGGGTAGGTTTGGTAACGCTTCCGCCCGATCTATCATTGGGGCGGCTTCTATCGGACGACATATAGTCGTCCAAGTGATTCGAGGAGGGTAGTTAGCTCTTTTGTCTAGGTATTGACTCGTACCTGCCAGATTTTTCGGGGTCCTGGTAGGGGTGCCACGTGGGAGCGGACAAAGAGCAGATCGATGTGTAGGTTTGGAATGCTGTGAATGGTTTTCCTCTCAAATATAGGATTGGTACTGTAGAGCACAGTGGGTCTCTGTTTGTATATAGCATATTTTTCACGCATTTCACATACATTCTTCCCTTCCTTCTACCTATGTCCGGTTCTCCCTTTCGCAATCCAGACCTCCTTTTATGATACTGATAGTCACAGATAGTCCTGTACATCCAGAATTTTCTTACTTAGACCAGTCACTGCTCATTGCAGACCAGCGTCTCTTTATCTAACCTTACATTGATGTCCTCTTTTTGTTTGATTTTGTTCGGGATCGCTATTTCTCTTTTGAATGTAGCTTGTAGACACAGTCCCGGGAGTATCCTATTCACACAGTGCCAACCTGGACCTGAACCACAGAGGACTTGTGGCCGATAGTGATAGTTTGAATGGCATGATTTTCTATGCATTTTTACTATATATTTGCTTACAAATTTGCACATTCTGGACATGTGCAGAAATGTGCAGATAAACTAGTACAAATGATCACATTTGACTATCCTTGCAACTACAATTATAAGCAAAATTTGAGAAAAATGAGGATAATATTTCTACCCTTTGTCCTAATTGTAGATGTGATTACTATAAGTTACTATCTTTCCGTCAACTACCTTGCCAATTGAGGAAAATGAAGATGAAAATTTCTAGACTTCAAACATCAAATCAACAACTTCTATACTCTAAACAACCAAACATTTGTGGGGGCACCCAGCCTTGATGCTCTACCTTTTCAGCCCATTCAGTAGAATTTTTGACCAGAATCAATGATCAGTCCTGATTGGTATCTTACATGGAATGAGACCAACAGATATGTCACCTGGCATACTTCAAGTTTAGATGACAACCAGGTAAGCCCAGGTAATTGTTGAATCAATTTTTAGATCAAATATTTATAGCCCTAACCTACAAAGTTTAATACTCAGTGCGCTCAAGCACTTGCAATGTATTTCATCATGGTAGCCCTTGGGTCTCCTCCTACCCTCTCCACTGGTAATATTAATTCAAAGTGACATTCAGAATACCTCCAATCAACTGTTCCATACCATTTTACATCTACTAAACATATTCCCTAACTGGCTATTTATTTTGTAGTGGTGACCAATGACCTCCCCCCCTCCTCCCACCTTCACTAGTATATCAATTCAACAAATGACTTTGAGGAGTAAGCTACAGTGTACATGGGGGTTTCTAAGGTCAGGAGATCAATTGGAAATGGTGTGGAAAGTCCCCAGAACTTATTTGAATAAATAACAAAGTCTACCCTCTTGTAATGTTTCTTTCTTTGTAACAGCTTTATATACATATAATAAACGGACCAACACCATTTACTGACCTATATTTCAGTTTTGAATTTTAGCTTTGAAATCACATAATATAATATAGATATGAATAAGTACTTACAGAGATATAATTGATATTATGGCCATTCTTTGAGCTCGTGGTTCCCACCATGTCCAGATGCCTGCATCTGTTTGGTTATTGTTGATCAGGTAAGCAAATGGAATACTTCAATATTTTACTTACAATTTGGGATCGGGCGTGCACGTACATACATTCTTTGAAATATGGGCTCCATGATGGTGAAAAAGGCGTTGAGCAAAATTCTCTTCATCATTGTGTGGTTGAGAGGCACTCCACCAAATTGCTTGCATGAATTGCATCATAAAGAGCCCCAACAGTGTCTTTGAAATCTCTGTGTCTTTGAAATTGAAATAGTTGTCGAATTCTTCAAGGACAACTTGATTGTGAATGGCACCATATTTGAAAACTGCAAGTTGATGGATCTGTTGCAGAGACTTCGGGCTTGTCCATGTGCTCAAGCATGTTTTGCTGATATCAGAGCATCCTGGCCACTTTGAGGATCTCCGTGGAGCACACAGATCCAGATCAGAATATACACAAATGGTGCCAGATAGTGCTTAGCTTGGTGGTTGATGGTACTTTCCTGCTTTGCATATTCAAGTTCGCCCAGTATTTCAATTGCCATGTAGGAGATTGTGCCCTGGAAATAATATTTAGTGCAAGACCACAGAATTAGAAGCACCACATACAGTGTGATGGCCTTCAGACATGCCTGCCATCATGTTATTGGTGAACTTTGCATAGTCGAAATAGATGAGGAGCCACGATGAAAGCCTTGTTGACCAATGATTTTGTCTCTTTTGGCCAGTCTTGCATCCAGTTTTCCATACTCATTGATGTGAAATGGTATTGTTAAGGATACTCTTTCGGTGGAGAGAATGCAACAACTTAAGATCAACAAGATGTTTGTCGACTGAAAATGAGATAATCTAGCATATCCATACTCACATGAAGGTGTGTACTCACTATCCTCACTATCTACAAGGTTTATGAGGACAGTGAGAAGTTCTTGTTTACAAGAGAAGCTTGTCAATGGTTTGCTGATGGGCATGAGGAGTAGTTGACGATGAATCTGCATCTTGGAGGCACAGCAACCTCTTTGAAAAAGATAACCATTGGGTCAGTGCTGACATGTGGAATCATTTACTCCCATTATCTGGACTGTCCACACTGCTTTGAGATCAGGGACTCCATAAATTAGACTTTTTTTTTGATCCTCCACAGCATGTCTTCTTCAAGTTCAGTCGTTACCTTTCTAGAGTGGGTCCAGCAGTCCTTGATGACATACCACCAAGATTAATCACAGATCATCCATATATGAGTGATGGTGGTCAAAAAAGACAGGGTAGAGTCATAACTGAGTGCTTCAGAGAGGATATGGACGAGAAAAGATGCTGCATGATGAAAGTTGTAGCCATGACAGTAGACAGCCCTGACATAATCAAAGACATGAAGGTGCAGTACTTTGTTTGCTAATGACAACCCCATCATAATATGATATCCAGGTTGCATTTTTTCTGCTCTGTAGGTCATGTTAGAATTGATCAATGAATTTGTGAAAGGGGAGCTACTGCAGCTAAAGCTCCTAAACATACTTTGCATCCTTCCTCCATCCCATACATTGTCATCAAGTCAGACTCGTCAGATGAAGTGCGTGATTATTTATTGGTTCAAAGAAGCGCACAGAACAATATAAGGGCTTGTCTGGACTCGGTTGGTGGTCTGGAAGAGCATCACTTGAATGAACTATTCTTTAAGGCCTCACTGCCTTAACAACAATAAATGAGTTCTTGGAAATATAATATACTCACTCTAACACCCATCTACATGGGACATTTTTCACATTGTGCTTGTATTTTATCTTTCATGTTCAATGAGAAGGCCTGCCAGTGGATCCAGGACTGCCTAGAGGGCCTTAATATACTTCAGTGGGAATTAAAAACTAAAACACCAAATTGAATTAAAGGTCTCTAATACAAAGCTTCCACAACAGGGATTCCAGTAAGGTTTAGTGGTTAGGAAAAATTGTTACAAATAAAAAACAAAGTTGTGAGAGAGTAGACTTTGTTATACATTCAAATAATTTCTGGAGGCTTTCCAGAACATTCCCAACAGCCTTCTTAGCTCCTCAAAGTCATTTTTTGAATTGATATATTAGTACAGGTGGAAGGTGGGCATTGATCACTAGATTCACCACTGCAAAATACAGTGCTTAGCAAATGGTTGGAATATGTTTGGTGGATGTCTAATGATTTGATGTATCCTAGATCATGTCATTCTGAATTGATATTGCTAGAGGAGAAGATAGGAGAGTGTTGCGAACCTTGGTTCCCAACCTAGCTTTTCTTGCTAGGCTCACTTGTTAGCATCTACCAATTGACATCCTTACCAGTTACGTGACTTGTACATGATCATAGGGATTATCATCTCCCTTTATAGTTATATCTAATTGGGCCCGCTGGACGATATATAGGCAAGTAACCATAGACTTGGATCCGGTACTCACATCTAGGTTCCGCACATAGTGTTGTCCACAGAGAGAACCAAGTGATGTCATAAGTATCTGATCTCCATCCTAGTGTGTTCTCACTTGTGATTTTATTTGGGGGGCCATAGCAGTGGTGATAGTGTTGAATACACTCAGCCCTAGGCCACACAGAGGCAATTGTCCTTGGTGTCTGTGGTGTTAGTCTCTGGGTCTGTGCCATTTTGCACCTTGCACCTTGCATTTTCTCTCCTTTTGAACTGGAGTCCATCTTCCAGAATGTTTACTATTTTTCTGATGCATGCATCCACTGGCAGGCATTGTGGCTGTTCTATGGATGGCATAAAGAGATGTACAATGAGTTCATCACCAATATGTATGACTCACTTATGTAATGTGGAGTGACTGACTTTGAACATCATAAGCATCATTGAACTACATTGAAGTTTCAAAATAGATTTCACAAAATGAAAGTACAATGGACAGTGATGCTGAGATAGCTTCGGGCAAGGGCATTCATATGTATTGTGCAGTAGGTAGGGAGTCTAGATATGTTACTCATCAGACACATGTTAACGTTGAAATTGCAGCCATATTTGCAAAGTTGGCACCAGAAGTCATAAGATGTTTAAGTCGAGAATATTTAGTAACAATGTACAAACCTAAAACTTATTTGAACCTGATGGGCCGAACGGAGGACAAATAGCAACTTGCTTTTGTGGTCTCTCTCCTGCGAGTGAGTTGTCATCTTGTTGATGATCACAAATCTTGTGCAAAGAAAAATAAGGTGAATGGGGAGTAATTTGCAAATCACAAAAGAGGGAAAAAAGGTACACATAATCGGACTTTCGCGCAAATGACAGCTCGCGTGCACAGAGAAGAAATTTGACAAACAAAAGGGGTAGAGAATCACAGAGATTGCCAACCATGATATTCAAGTGTTTGTTCAATAGGGTATCTATTGAGAGCCATGAGAGTGATCCACGGCTGACATAAATTAAAATGTATGGGCACAAGTCAATGTCATCTCTGTGGCTAAGCTGATCAGAAACTGAAGGCCGTAGTAAAGGGATCTCTGGTGATGGGAAGGTTGCTGTCAAATGCAACATAGGTGAAGGTCTGTGGATCCCTGGATATTTGTGCCGAGGTAAAATTGAAGAGACATAGTTTATAGATACTTTGGGGCCTTAGATCCAATCGAGCATAGCTACGAGAGTGTATGCATTGGAGGGATGTGATCTAGATCTTCATTTAGAAGATTCTATCCTAGTTCACGAACTTAGGTTTCTTACTAGTTGCTCTATCAAGAGTGAGACATCTTTTAATACCATGCATCATCCACTAGACTTGAAAATGTCTACTAAGGTGGGTCCAACATCCTCAAAGACAGTGACATCTGCCTTGGCTTCAATGCCCTCCCTTTACATGCTCACAGGATAAGATCATTTATGACCCCACTCTGATCCACATCAACTTGAATACCCATGGACCCTGCTTCATCAGGATCATCTTCAAGTAGAATGCATGGGTCAAGTAGTGCATTGTGAATGAACGAGAGTCAATTCTTCTTAAAGTCAAATTTAAGTATCTGCAAAGCTTTCATTAGGGTTGGGCTAATACAGTTTTGTTGTTTTGTAACAGTCTCAGTGCTAGAGGAAAAGACCCATTTGCATTGTACGGAAGAGGCCTGAATAGGAAGTCTGTGTTGACACCCCTCCATCTATCTTGTTGCATCAGTAAAATATATTGGTATGTCATTGAGGTTGTATGCACTGCATACTAATCCTTGGATCATTTTCTCAGCCAATTCAACATATTCTTCATCCCAATAGTTTCTGATCCAAACAGTGAATCAGTTCAAGAAACCATAAGCTGGTGACTGGCACATAACTTACACATAGAAATGATGTAGGTGTGTGTTGTCCGTATGCTGATAATATTTGGCAGCCCATTTGAGGCCGACGTCTATTGACAGCTTTGTACGAGGTTCATAATTTCACCGTGGACTTCTCAGAAATTCTGGATAGTTTTTCCTCATTTTTACTTAACAATTGGTCAAGCAAATATGCATACCAGACACACTATAATTTATTAATTTAGATTATACTAGGTGGTAGTTTATTTATGGCTTATATATTTTACCACAACAAGCAATGCTATATGATGGCATTCATAATTTGCCCCATAGTAACTTATAGCATCAATATCACCAATATATACCAATAGTCAAATATGGCATAGGCATTTTTTCCTGATGTGGAAGTTATCTTGCCAATTTCAAGTTGGGACTTTTCCAGGTAATCGTGTCCTGATTGTTTTTGAGGGAGCCACCCTAAAGCAGAACAGAATCAGGCTTTTGGGACCACCAGGATTCTCCCTCTTCCCTCACCAACTCCTTGGTGGAGAACATACCATACTGCCAATGCCAAGTACCGGAGGAGTCCCTGGATTGATCGGGATCACATAGCAGTAGTTGAACAGTTACTGTAGTTCTGCCGTGAGTGTGTTCATGAAGGCAGCATGAAGGCTCTCTGGAGTATGAACTTTCCGCGTAACTGCTTTTTGTTTCTTGCTGTCATTGTAGTCCTGATCTCGCGACAAATCCTCATCATGGTTCCGTCCACTTCTTTGACATCAGTGTCGATCAATTCAGATGGGACAGCCACAGGAGATCACTTTCAAGTTGGCCTCTGAGATAACCTGTAGTTGAGATGGACTGCTACTAGTGGAGTGTCTAGACTCCAGAAGCAGATATGATGCATTTGTCCCAGTTTTGCATTGTGCTATTCATGGGAGGATCCTGGATAGCATCACTGTAGCTTTGAGTTCATAAAATGGTTTACTGATTACCTATTTGACTTGGCCAATAAATACCTCATTGACCAGGACCACCACTGGCAGCATCAATATTCCACTCCTTTTTGTTGACATTGTAAAGGGGCGCCGCAATACTGCCTTCATCATCCCTTCCTTGTCTCTATTTCCCACCCCATTGTATTCATTCTCCTTTTTCCCCCTTTCCCCTTGTTTCTTTGTTTCCCTAAACTCTTCACCATCAGCTTTATCTTTCCTGCCTTTGGTCCTGTTGAGGGCTGGGAAATTAACCACTCAGGTACTCACCTATAATCTATATAGACAATGTGGTTCTGGGGCAGAAGGACTAATTTATTGTATTGTATCTACACATTTTATATACTAGATTATATAGTCCAAGAGAAGTTCTACTTAAGGTAGTCTGTATGAACTATCATTAGTCCGTTAGACCAGTTTGGTCTAATGTTGAACTGATGTTCTGATAAGGTAATCTGTGTTGGAATACATCGGACTATGTCAATGTCTATGTTGGACTAGTGTTGGACTGAAGTTCCTTCAACAGGTCCTTCACTCTTTTCCATGAGATTGTAAGGGATCACTGGCATGGGAGTGGGGGGAGCAGACTGTTTTTGTGAATTGACCAAGACATATACTTAAGTAGTGATGTACCGGCGAATGGACTCGTTTACTATTCTGGTGACTCTTGAGTAACTTCATCACACAATGTTGACCTTCTTGCTCGACTTGACTTCATTCAAAGACAAAAAATTTACAATGACAGGTAGACATGTTTGATGGCAGCTGATGGCAGCTACCGTGACTATTGATTGTCAATACATTGGGGATAGATAAGCATGCAAAACGTAAGTAACAAATGTTGATCACAAGAGTGAGACAAGGCCATGCATACTAGCATGACATATGTTTTATAAGTACATCATCAGTATAATCCTCAGAGGATACAAAAACACTGAAAGAATTAGATATCTACCAAACATATTCCAACTATTGGCTATTTATTTTGTAGTGGTGACCAATGTCCTCCCCCCTACCCTCTACCTGTACTAGTATGTCAATTCAACAAATGACTTTGAGGAGTAAGTGACAGTGTGCATTTACAAGGTTGGGAAATCCATTGAGAATGGTCCACAAGGATTCCAGAATTTATTTGAACACAAAACAAAGTCTACCCTCTCATTATTTTTTTTCTTTGTAACAATTTTTCCTGACCACCAACTCTTACAGGACCTTTTGTTGAAACTTTGTAACCATCTAATGAATGGGCTGACACTATTTTCCAACCCGTATTTCAGTTTTGCATTTTAGTTTTTAATTCCCATTGAAGTATATAGAACTGAAGGGCAGGGGAATGCAACAAATGAGCAACACACAATTTGTTAAAGTAAATAACAAGATTATTTTTAAATATTATCCAGCTTTATTTGGCCTCTATTCATACACCTTGCTTAGGTGACCAAGACTGAATATTTGACATGAATGATCAATAAAAGTCAGCAATAAGATCATCTTTAAAGACATGCAGTTTGATTTGATCCCTGCTCATACACCTTGCTTAGCTGACCAAAACTGAATATTTGAAATAGATCAGCAACACACAAAGTAAGTGACAAAATTATTTTCAATAGCATCCAGCTTTATTTGATCACCACTCAACAACTTGCTTAGGTGAATGAGACTGAATATTTGACATGAATGATCAATGCACAAATTCAGCAATAAATTGATAATAAACGCTGCCTACCATTAGATCATTTTTTGAAAAATAATATTAGGTAATTAATCATCAGACCCTCATCAAAACCCTGATCATCTGATGGGTATGTTCATGTTTTATCATTGCTTCTAGCTGCATTGCTTCTGTCTGACCATTATTTAGATATATAATGATGCTGCAACCTTCCAGTCTGAGATAAAGAAGCTTTCCTTCATCACTGGGACAGAATTGTATGGATATAATTTAGTATTCCTCTAGATTACTGACACGTTGTAAAGTGTTGAAGTCTATCATGTCTGTGTAGACATCTATTATGGCATATGGCAAGAGTCAAAAGCTTCTGGGGAATACAGCTGAGTTCAAGGAGTATATTCCTGCTCCTGCTATTGCTCTTGTAGCTACAGAGTGTGTCTGGGCAGGGCCGATGGGTCTCTAGGCCTTTGAGTAGGCAGTAGTGATGGGCAGGGCCAGGCTTCAAGCCCTGAGCCGAGCCAAGCTTAGCCGACTTAGGCCGGGCTGAGCCGGGCCTTTCTCAGGAGCTCCACCCACCTAGGGCTCAAGCTCTCATTTCCTCTATACCCTTGGCTGGGGTCGAGGCCAGGATTCAGTGGGTGGGTTCAGTAGCAATTGTAACAAGTCTACTACTAGGTACATGATTATATACACTATATACTTATTGTCATTGTGTCGTGTCGCGTGACAGTTGTCATGTCGCGTCATTCGTGGTCATCGTGTTCCGTTGCGCAAGTTAGGCAATGAGTCGTTGTCCCCGTCGCTGTTGCCGTGAGGCCTGTGACGCGTTGGATGCATCGTCGTCGCCTCGTTCACGGTCATCGGTCACGACACTATCCCCCTGTGGTTGGTTCCGTGTGTCGTTTGTCAGGGCATGTCATCGACATTGCGCCGTGCTGTGACGCTGTTGTCTTTGTCCATCGTCTCCATCGCGACGTGGCATGCCGTCGTGTCAGTTGACATGTCGTTTGGTGACAGTGGTGAGGATGAGGACGGGGACGAGGACGCGGATAG
>JBBPNU010000864.1:0-12457 GCA_038091055.1 Leccinum angustisporum
CTGCGAGGGCGTGGGCGAAGACGATAACTTTGCGAGGTGCACGTCCACCTGACAGGGACACCGAACGTCGGTGCCTCGTCTTCGCAGCATCCAGACGGCTCGTACCAGCTATGATCATCGCAGTGCTGGCGCACCCGAGTCGGGATCAGCTTCAGCCTTCGGCATTATCCTCCTCGCGTGCCCGCAGCTGTTTGGCCTTATTCCCGCTCCCGACCTCCCCGTCCGACTGTCCCAGACCCACCACAGATGTCTTGCGACGCTTCGTCTTGCTCCGACGCGCCGTTCGCGATTTACCCAAGCCCGTCGCCGTCTCCCTTCCCGAAATTATCACAAGGCCCACTAGGTCGTCCGTGTGCCGCCCATCCACTCTGACAGTCTCGGACACCTGCACGGGGATGCTGAGCGTCAACCTGTTGCTGCCCCCTATCCCGGTCCCACTACCGCTGCCGTTCCCGTGGCCCTGAGTAGACGGCGACCCAGTAAGCGCACCTGGTCGGCCCTTGCGCACCCGCGACCCACGCCGCCCAACGTCGACCATTGTTGATATCATCTTCGATGTTGCGTTGCCGTATTCGCTGCAGTAGTGGTTGCGGTAGCCTCGACGTCCGATTCCTCGTCCGCACGTCTCCCACCCCGGATCCGCCCGTCCCTTCGTGTAACGCTCCCCCTCCCCCTTTTCTGTCACCTTTTTCACCTTTTTCACCTTTTACTCCTCGTCGCCAGTTTCCCCCAACCGGTACTGGCCCATGCAGACGGCTCAGCAGAACCACGGCCGTCAGAGTCCTCTCACTCAGTAACCACCCCTGGTCCTTTCTGCTGCTGAAACAAACCCCGTAGCGAACCGAAAAACGCCAGCGAGGTCCGGCGCTCGCGTTTGGCTGGCTGCGCGGGCAGGGCCAATCTTGAGACTGGATCCCAACCCAATCCTAGTCCCGGAACTGAACTGGGACCCAACGCAGTGCTAGAGCGTGTTGAGGTTGGGACCAACAACTCGAGTCCGTGCCCTTGGTATGTTCACTGAGACCAATGCGTTTAGTGGACCGGGATCGTCGGTAGCCGTACTTGGTGCGACGGGTGTTAGAATCACGGAGGCCCGGGACTAATGACCATCGATCGTCGGATGACCTCGAATGGGTCATTTTAGGGAAGACTTGGGGCGAGAGAGATCGGGGAGTGAGCGCGAGCGAAGTTGTGGCGTTGGTTTTGGTGGCATGGTTGGAGTGGGAGCCTTGGGAGCGATGATGCGAGGCCGAGGAAGGCCCGTCAGAGGTTTCGTCGAAGACTGCAGCAGTGTGCTCGGAGGGTGGCCGGCGCGAACTGCATGCTTCTGCGCATGGGTAAGGGTGCGGCCGTTTTGGACACAGGGAGTTGCTGCGTTGCTGGCGCCGGCGCTGAATGATCATCGCTAGAAAGGGACGGTGAGCGAACGCCGGTTGGGACCATCAGCTCGGGAATCGCATGCGCAGGCGGGAGAGCAATGATTAGGTCATATCTGCTCTGCATCAGCGTTGGGGTTTGATTTTTGTGGGAGTTGAACCTCGGGCTCGAGTCTAGGCCTGGACTTGACTGGCTGTGGGTGAGGGTTTGGGTATTGTTTAGGCGAGGGGGGACTTTCGTGGCTCGCCTAGGTGGAGTGAGCTACGGTCTGGGAAGCGCTTTGAGACGGGGTGAGGGAGGAGCTGTCCGAAGGGTAATCCGGATGTGTGCCCAAGTGCGTCGAAATTACTAGAAGATGGTCAAGTGTGAGCGAAACCGAACGAAAATATGCACGCACCCGAGTTCGTGCCCGCAGATTCTCGTCGTGCTGGGTGTCGCTCTGATCCGAGGCCTCGAGAGCCTTGAGTCCCTAATTCCCCATCTCCAGCCACACAGCAGCGTAGTCGATTAGCGTACGACATCGTGCTTGACAGCGATCCGACGAGCGTCGAGCTCAGGCTACTGGTGTTACCGGGTGTCGGTACGGGCGTGAGCGCAAATGGAGCAACGGCGGCGGTTTTGGTGTTGGAATGCCGAGGTTCAAGAATTTTCATAAGTAGTTGGGAACATACACGAGTGGAAGATCACGTGCGTAAAAAACGCGTGATGTATCAGTGGAATAGTTACGCCATCTCACTGGCAGGAGGATGCCTACAGTGTTTTAATACATCAATGATGTATCAATAGTAACGCTTCTGCGTGCAGGTCAATTTACACAAGTGATGTACCATCAGTTTCACTGGCAGCCTGTATCAGGTAGGATATCATCCGATCGGTTCGTATCAGTGATCGTTACATCGTTGGAGTCAGCAATATTTAAGGCGGATGTACCACGGTCCGTCGCTCCTCATCGCACTTATGCTTGCTTGTTTTTCAACACGCTTCACAGTTGTCGCAGTCATTGCTGCATTGGCTATTTCGGCCGCTTCAATACCCAGACCCAGGGGAAAAGGCAACGGAATTTCCATACCACTCACCAAATACTCTTCGTCGTTGAACTCCAAAAAAGGTGTCGATATTGATGGACTCAACTCTCGCGCTATAACAGACACGACGTACGTGCCCGAGTCGTGAATCCTTTTACTCGATTCTCTCATGCGTCGTTTCAGCAAACTTCTTCCTGGCTGGGAAAACTATGAAAGAAACATGGAAACAAACGAACCTTATGCTTCGACACAGAGCGGGTCTGAAAACTTGAAACGCGATTGGCTCACGGTTTCGGAGCTTGATTTGGTTCTGGATAAGTATTATTGGCATGGTTATATTTGGGTGGGTACTCCTCCCCAACTCTTCTCTGGTAAGTTTCCCGTGCATTTAATGACACACACGAATGTCAATCTTCATCACAGTCCTGGTTGACACCGGTTCCAGGTAAGGATCGCCTGTCGAGACCACATACTCCCTTGTTCAATCCGACCCAGCGATATCATCATTCCAGCATCGAACGGTGATGAGAACTGCAAAAGCCATGATCACCTCTTCAACGCTGGTTCGTCGTCAACTGCCCAGAACTTCGACAAGACATTTTCCGCCCGATTTGTAGATGGTAATTTTGCCTTTGGTAATCAATACACTGATAATATAACCATTTCTGACTTCACTGTGGGTTCTCTCTCTATGGTCATAAACGTCATGACTTTTGACCGCTGAGTAGGCCGACAAGCAGACCATTGGTGTCGCAACAACATACTCACCTAAGTGGGGAAAGGCTTTTATGCCACAGGACGGTATATTGGGATTGGGTTTATCATCTGATCTTTCGGTTTTCCCTGCTAGCTCCTTGCTCGAAACACTTTTCAGCGAGGGAAAACTGGATGATAGAGTATTTGCATTCAAGTTGTCTAAATCTGGTGAAGGCATACTGTACATTGGTGGAGTGGACGAAGAGCAGTACACAGGTGACATTACCTTTGTCAATGTATTACAACCTGCCAACAAGGTGAGCTGAAATGTACCATTGAGTTTCAGTCGTAAGACTCGTAACTACTCACTTTCACCATTAGGGAGAATGGTTGGTGGTGGTGGACGATGTTCGTATCAATAACAAACCGGTGCTGGGAAGGATAGCTGCCATTATCGACACCGGTACCAATCACATTATCGGTCGTCACGATCAAGTTTTGGCACTGCACGAGGCCTATGGTGGTAAAGCTTTCAAAAATGGATGGTACACATGTAAGTTCTGATTGGTGTTCAAATCGTACTTTCGGGTTCATTGACAGCCCTATAGTCCCATGCGATCACTTCCCGGACGTAACTTTTACTTTTGGCGGAAAGCCATTCACGATCCCTGCTCGTGAGCTCAATCTCGGACGGGTGACAAAGCGCTCGTCCGATTGTTTCAGTGGAATCTACGCCCCGAGTAAGACTTTACGTAAGATATTCCCTCTTCAACGACTTCAAACGCCGGTAATAACTACTGAACCCCTCTTGCGATCTGGACCAGCACATGCGACCTGGACTATCGGGTACAATTTCCTAGAGCTCTTCTATACTGTGTTCAACATGGATTCTAAACAACCTCAAGTTGGATTTGCGCAACTTGCCAGTACATCATCGTCGTTGGAAGCGTAGCACTCTTTTCCGGTATTGTCATCCCACTTACTTATTTGGTAGATCGCATGTATCGTTCGTTGATGAGACTCCTTTATGTCAGATGGTGTCTGTTCTGTTTCCTTCCGACATCCTAATTACTTCGACCTCTTTCAAAGTTTAGCTGGTAGAACAGTATGTATAAACTAGTGTAGTAGAACACGTCGAGCAGAACTAGGATCAGAACGTTTCGTTTACCACGAATGTTCGTCTCCCGCGAGCAGAAGATCACGGGTTCGTAAAGAACCCGTGATGTATCAGCGGAATAGTTATGCCATCATCTCAGGAGCATGCAGTGTTTTGATGCATCAATGATGTATCAATAGTGACGCTTCTGCGTGCGGGTCAATTAATATAAGTGATGTACTACCATCATCAGCTTCACTGGTAGCCTGTGGCAGGTATATCATTTGATTGGTTCCTAACTTCCTATCTGTGATCGTTACATCCGAGTCGTTGGAGTGGGAGTCAGCAATATTTAACTTGAAGGCGGATATACCACGGTTCGTCGCTCCACATCGCACTTATGCTCACTTTTTTCTCAATACACTTCACAGCTGTCGCAGTCATTGCTGCATTAGCTGTTTCGGCCGCTTCAATACCGAGACCCAGGAGAAAAGACAATGGAATTTCCATACCACTCACCAAATACTCTTCGTCGTTGAATCCCCAAAAAAGTGTCAATATTGATGGACTCAAGTCTCGCGCTATATCAGACACGACGTACGTGTCCGAGTCGTGAATCCTTTTACTCGATGTTCTCATGCGTCCTTTCAGAAAGCTTCTTCATGGCTTAGAAAACTATGAAAGCACGGGCACGATCCAACCTTATACTTCGACAGAGAGCGGGTCTCAAAACTGGAAACGCGACTCCTGGCTCACGGTTTCGGAGCTTGGCTTGGCTTTGGATGACCATTATTGGACTGGTTACATCTGGGTGGGTACTCCTCCCAAACTCTTCTCTGGTAGGTTTTCCGTGCATTTAATGGCACACACACGAATGCCAATCTTCATCACAGTCCTGGTTGACACCGGTTCTAGGTAAGTATTTCCTGTCGAGCTCACCTACTCCCTTGTTCAATCCGACCCAGCGATATCATCATTCCAGCGGCGAACGGTGATGAGTACTGCAAAAGCCACGATCACCTCTTCAACGCTGCTTCGTCAGCAACTGCCCAGAACTTGGACAGGACATTTTACGCCCAATTTGTAAATGATAATTTTGCCAATGGTAATCAATACACTGATAACATAACCATTGCTGACTTCACTGTGGGTTCACTTTCTATGATCATGAACGTCATGACTTTTTACCGTTGAGTAGGCCGACAAGCAGACCATTGGTGTTGCAACAACATACTCACCTAAGTGGGCAAAGTCTTTTATGCCACCGGACGGTATATTGGGATTGGCTTTATCATCTGATCTTTCGGTTTTCCCTGCCAACTCCCTGCTCGAAACACTTTTCACGGAGGGAAAACTGGATGATAGAGTATTTTCATTCAAGTTGTCTAAATCCGGTGAAGGTATACTGTACATTGGTGGAGTGAACAAAGAGCGGTACACAGGTGACATTACCTTTGTCAATGTAGTACAACCTGCCAACAAGGTGAGCGGAAATGTACCATTGAGTTGCAGTCGTGAGACTCGGAATTATTCACTTTCACCATTAGAGAAGATGGATGGTGATGGTGGACGATATTCGTGTCAATAACGAACCGGTGCTGGGAAGGCTAGCTGCGATTATTGACACTGGTTCCAGCCACATTTTGGGTCATCCACATCAAGTTTTGGATTTGCACAAGGCCTATGGTGGTAAACCTTTCAGAGATGGATGGTACACATGTAAGTTCTGATTTGCCAGTGGGATCAAGTCGTACTTTCAAGTTTCGAGTCCATTGACAGCCCTATAGTCCCATGCGATGACTTCCCGGACGTGACTTTTACTTTCGGCGGAAAGCCATTTACGATCCCTGCTAGTGAGCTCAATCTTGGACCGGTGACGGAGGGCTCGTCCGATTGTTTCAGTGGAATTGTAGGCCCGACTGTGCCTTTACGTAAGATATTCTCTTCCGCTTTGAACTACTTCTTTGAAACATACTAACTACTGAACCCTTTTTACCATCTGGACCAGCATTTTTGGCCTGGGTTATCGGGTGCAAATTCCTACAGCTCTTCTATACAGTGTTCAACATGGATTCTAAGCAACCTCAAGTTGGATTTGCGCACCTTGCATCATAATCGTCGGAAGCGTAGCACTCTTTTCCGGCATTGTCATCACACTTACTTAGTTGGCAGGTCGTATGTCAAACTTGCCAGTGCATCATCGTCGTCGAAAGCGTAGCACTCTTTTCCGGTATTGTCATCCCACTTGCTTGTTTGGTAGATCGCATGTATCGTTCGTTGATGAGACTCGTTTATGTCAGACGGTGTCTGTTCTCTTTCGTTCTGACATCGCCATTACTTCAACGACCTCGTTCAAAGTCTAGCTAGAATAGTATGTATAAACTGGTGTAGGACCCGTGGAACCAGTATATACAAGGTCAGTGGGCTCATGAACCTTTTCTGGCAGCGAGGACCTTGATGATGTTCATCACCTTGTTCCACCTCTTATCTTCTCGCCACGAGATTGTCCGGTCTTCCCTGAGGGTAAGATCCTGGTTAAGAAGCCTTGTAGGTCTTCCCTTGCGTTCGAAAAGCTCAACCTCTGCATCGATAAAATCCAACCAGGCGACTGCCACTTTTCTGTGAAGCGCTCAAATTTGGAACACAGAGTACCCAGAAACAGCGACCCGTGCCGTGCGTGACATATGATCCTAGTAAAAAAGAAAGAAAGAGAGATCCAATGTCAGAACCGAACGCAGTTGCTTGCCTACATCCTCGCCTCACCTTTTGGCCTGACCTGCTCCGGCGTCGATTTAATCTCGTACCTCGCCACCGCCTCACGAACATCCGGACGGGTACGTGCACTTGTCTGTCGCTCAAGATTTCCCCCATTAACCGATCGGGGTCTTCTGCGCTCGCATCGTTCGCGAGCGTCCTTTACTTGGTCACGGGGGGCTTCGAAATCGAGCAAGGGTAGTACCGCAGGACATTCGGGTACACATCAACGAAGTGAAAATTTTCAGTGTTGAAAGACAACCTGGAATTTCTGAATCAATGATGTTCTTGTTGAAGGTGAAACTGTCGATTGAGCTCCAAGCACTCGTGTGCAAGTCCGATCTCAAAGGGGATCTATGCGGTCAGTTTGCTCTGCGAAGTCATCTGGGCACTTTCAGAGATCAGAACCGCGGTCCTGGGCAGCAACTCTTTAGGCTTGTAATATTAAGGTCATTGTTAGCAAAACTTGTCCGATTCAAATTCTGTTATAGAGATGACGAATATAGGAGAATACAAAGATAGAGCGAAACATTCGAAAGCGTTGTGAAGTCATGAATACGTAGCTAATAACATTGTGAGTGATGCAGTACAAATGCGAGAAGGATATGAGAGTACGTGGTATGGTATCAGTCCAAATGCGGATCAAAGTTTACAAAATAAGAAGATCTTAAGATCATGAACGCAGCAGAGCGATCGGGGGATATTAATATTAAGAATATGCATCGGCCAGCCGTTGCTCGTCGCCATTGGCGTCGTTTAGGAATTTTAGGTTTGGTTGAGAGTCTCGGTGTGGAATACTTGGTGGTGATCACCAGCGTTCAACGTGGAGAACGAGAGGCCTTGTGAGGTTTAGGAAATTAATAGGAATAGTCCAGATAGTCCGATGCTGCATCGGCAGGGTAATCGTAGTAATGTGCGACAAAAGCCGGAAGATCGAGTCCATTAAAGAGAAGGGACGTCGTGGTAGGTGCAGGGCTGTAGAGACTCGGAGGGAATGGTAAAGTGGGGGCGACGCAAGATGGAGCAAGAGCTTCTTGTCTGTGAACACTGGGTGCGACAACTTGCGGATCGTTGACTTGTGAGTGTTCAGCGATCAACTCGGTGCTGTATGCCGCAACGGTGTTGAGATTGTCCACACTGCTGCTAGCGACAGGAGAAAGAGGGACGGTCTGATCCAAGACACTCGGTATCTCGGGAGTAGGAGGGCTAGGTGGGGACGCGGAGCCACCAGACCCGCTCGTCGAGCTCGTGGACGGTGAAGAGTATGGGGCAACTCTACGTTGTCGACGTGTTTCTTGGCTGGTTGATGCTTTCGCTTTGGGGTCGTACCCATGCTTGCTTTTACGGTGCCTCAAAAGGGCGGAAGGATCGGCGTAGCATGAGTTGCATCCAGGTTCTCGGCATTTATGTGGACGTGCGCCAGTACTATTACGAGTCAGTGGCACGCATGTTCCTTCATCTGTGGCACTCACTGTGTATTTTCGTGAGTCTTGAGATTACTGTACTGACGCGCCCTGTAGTGGCATCCCTCCCAGCGACAACGAAGCTCGCTGTTGAGTCCGATCAGTTTTGCGTCACACAGGAAAATGTATGAGATCCACGTACTCCTTCTCCGGTTCGTGGGTTTCCATGTGCCGACGGAGATCAGCTTTTCGCGTCACCGACTGTTGGCAGCCTAAGAAGGTACACTGCCATTTCACCGGCTGAAGAGATAGATGAGTGACGCGTTGGCTCAAGTTTAGATGAGAACATACAGGAGTGTCCATGATACCAGGCAGTAGAAGGGAGGATTGGGGAGGGGAATATATTCGAGGAGGGATGAGAGGGATATATGCGAGGAGGGATAGGAGTCTGTGAAGAAGTATGAAGATGTGCTGGTGTGGAATGAGCACTGGGAAGATCGCGCGTACAACAACTGGAGATCAATACCCCGTGACACAGCATATCCTAATTTGTGTGTCCACAACTCGAGCGATTGCATTCGAGCAACTTTTCATAGCCACAAGGAGATTACCCTGTAAAGACATAAGTCACGTTCAAAGTCAAAGCTTCAAGGGGTGTCACTCGCATAGGGCATTGAACCACTCGGTTATCGCTTATTGTACAAAATTTGTCAAGATGCGTGTTTGCGTCTGGACATGTTCTTCAAGATTACCCAGTATGGCAGATTTTCGAGTGGCTCAGGACACGACTTCACGGAGATTCCTCGTTCCTGCGGGGGACTACTTTCGTGGGGATCAGCATTGAATTAGAAAGTAGCTGAAGAAGAGGATGATCGCCTGGACCTTCTTCCTAAGACAAGCCGATTCGGGTGCTTACATGGCGCATCGCAAATGGAAAGAATAACCCCTGATTCGGTGGGACTGTTCAAAAACATGAATTATCGAACGAATGCAGCACCTACTGTCAGATAAAAGGTTCATTTCAACGAGAAAATCATTTGATTGCCTTTGTCGTAATTGCGCTAGCGAATCACGAGGACAAGGGGGGTTAAAGCAACCCAACCTCCATTGTTACAAGACGGTCTCAATCGTGGACTTCAAAGGCTAAAATTGTTTATGATTATCCGGAAGGGAAAATATGTAACGCATGCGTGCGGCTGAAGGCCGAGTGATGAACCAGACTGTAGCGGAGCACCACGAAACTGAGTGGCAAGTGCACATCGACGAGGGTCATATTCCATTTCACCACGCTACCTGCCAGAAAACCTAGGAAAAAAGCGTAGTATCGCATAAGTACACAACAGATCGATTTGACTGCTCCACGGGATTCAAATATCCAAACCCGTGGCTCAAGCGAATCGATACGATACAATGCAATGGACTCAGAGGAAGCACCAAGTCAACTCACCACCTCCAATACCGGCCATCATCCTCTTCTCAAAGAAACATTTCCTGGCGCTTATGCAGGAGCCATGTGTAGCTCATACAAACCGGTCAAACCAAGCGCGCCGTCCCGCCAACTTTACATGAAATGCAAACTTCGTACTCACACTGCCTCTTCTGGTGGAGTCCAAGCGGGAGCTTCTGACATATAAGTTGAGGGGGGATGACTTTGTTTCACGCGGTGGCTCAGACATCGCGGTCAACAATTCTGGGTCAGGAAAATTGCAATGAACCTTCACGGAGACGTCGGATCGGTCGTTAGACGTTCGCAAAAAATCTATCAAAGGCAGAAGGTCAGTAAATCCATATGTATTAGCATCCAGAGCACTTACAGACTGTGGCAAGTTGAAGGAGCGACAGGTTGAGAAGACAAAACCGCGTCAAACTGCTTCGGACTTCGAATACGTAGCCGGTGACCGTGTGGCGGCAAGCAGTCACGGTCAGTGCAATCCAGCCAGAAAAAGATACAGTAACGTCAAAGATACTTTCCATCGCTCTCAGGACGAATGCTCGCTATCGCGGCGTCCCTTCAGCGCATGAATTCATGTCAGAAGCAATATCGGTGCGAAACTTTCTGTGGCCACCGCAGTGTATGACCAAGCGCGCTGGCGTGACACGCACGTGGACTCGCCTAATCGAACGATGGCATCTTTTTTCGATAAATGGCCTTCGATTGGCAAACCCATGTGGGTACGGATACATACACGATACTAGACGATTCAGGAAGACGGTAACAAAAACAGTACGCACCAGAGAGAGCTCTGCATTGACCGTGACAAGAAACTACTATGAAAAACGAAACAGAATACAAAACAAAACAAAACATTGCAGGATTCCAAGAACTGCTAGCACCTGGATCGGAGATCCATTCACCTCTTGGAGAGGAAGAAAGAGTAAATACAACATATCGCGAAGATGAACGAACATACCTCATGGGCATCACGTCTCAAGTACTCGCTTACTCGGAGGCCAATACTCGGAGGCCGCATCTTGAACTGCAACTGCAACCGCGAATTTGACCTCGCACCAGCATTAAGCCCGCGCCCTCTGAGCTCACCTACCGCGGATCCTTTGTCTGGTTCGCCGACATCGCCGAGGAAGTATTGCCCCCCGAGTCTCTTTCAAGACGAAGATTCGCCATGGCTGCCGACAGAACCCAACCTGTTTCAAGCTTCCGTACGCTCGGTAGCGTTCGACTTCCCAATGACCCCGTGTAATCGCTCTGTCAGACTCCGACCGAACGCGTCTTGTCGCCAAGTCATCAACCTCGCCCCACGTCGTCCAGAGTTCCCGAAAATTCCGTTTGATCAACATGTCCCAGCGATCGCCAACCAGATTGCGCAAGACGCGCCCCGAGTTCTCCATTATGGTCGTTTTGTCTCGTCATTTGCACCGAACCTCGTCACAGGAGTAGGTCGTTGCGATGCCACACCTTTTACGCAGCCACAGAAGAAGCGAGATAGTGGCACCAGATCGTTCAAACTAGGCCCAGCTTATCCGCGAATACCACGCCGTTGCCACCACCGCCTGCAACATTTCCGTTTCACCGCGCCCTAAAAAGGGCGTGCTGGAGAACACGAAATTGTGCAGGCTTGTTGAGGAAAGAGGAAGGGGAAGTGGCGTAGTGAAGGAAGGGTGAAGTGGTGGCTTAGCGGATATCCACGCTGCTGGCTGTTTCTGATCAATTTTGGTGCGACTACGGTCTGTATGCAAAGGGCGACGAGGTTTTCAGAAGGAAAGGGAACCAATCCATGATTGACTTTTTGGGAGCCTCAAAGGTATAAACGAATCTGATCGGTATTGGTATCGACGTCGTCATAGGTCGGAATAACGGTCGGAATTTGGGATGTACTTTGAAGCGGACGTTGAACTCCGGGGGATTGAGGTACCGAGGGATGTCACATCAGGAAACATGGTTGCTGCCTTTGATCGGTCGGGTCGAAAATTGGCGAGTGCCCAACGGAGTTGGTGGTGATTTGAGGTTGGGGTGGGCATCGCTTTGCTCGTCGACGGTACGGTCTTTGACAGCGGGAGGCGGAAGATTTGTGTGGGATACCAGCTAGTACTGGCTGCCTGCTCGACTTGGGTGAACTTCGGTGGTTGGAGATATCTTCGAACGGTGTTTGGAAGCCATCGTAAGGGGATTGCTGGAGTGACTACCGGAGAGGGTCTAATTGTTGCGGGAGTGACTACTGGCCTAATTGAGTAGCGAGGCGTGGCAGGAGCGGAGAGTGTTCCAAACATCACCACACCGGTCTAACACCACCCGCCTCCATGCCACGTTGGAGTTGATGGACAGCGTTCGGCGTACGGTCGACATTCTGTAGTTGTTCATTTAGACATATTCCGATGATCACTTGTTACAAATGTATTTACGGTGATCCCGTTTGACGGTTTCGCAAGAGTACAAGGAGGAAAAAGGGAGGCACATCACGAGAATCACAAATTCCTGATAAACCCCTTACATACCCTTATATGGTATCCGAGTAGTATAAACTGTGTCTTGGAATATATACCTTTATAAACGTAGGTTCTGTGGCCGACAGGTGTCGAGCGACGCACCTCTACACAATAAATATAATTTTGGTTCATTTTGGCAATCTGTGTCAGCGCGGTTAACACGG
>JBBPNU010000865.1:0-12456 GCA_038091055.1 Leccinum angustisporum
CCTCGTAAACCTCGCGACACGAGTTGCGCGCAATCATCGTGTTTATACGACGCTCGATAGCCCGCCAAAAATGTCTTCCGGACAACACCTTCCAGATAGTGAAATTCGGACAGTCATTAGAGCTACTGAAGAACAGGAGTAAGAACGTGTAAATGTGAGCTATTTCTCTCCCACTTTGTCTGGCTGGGTGTCGCTAATGTTGGGGTCTTTGTCGGGTTCGGGACGTATCTTTACAGCCTACCATCAAGCTGCTCTTCAAAACATTGGAATTTGGCACGGGGAGACGAGACTACTATTAGGAGTGTCGAGGATCTGACAAGGGTTGTGGGGATCACATTTTGGTACTCCCAAGCGCAACAAGCCAGGATGACAATGGAGAACTTGCGGACGATCGGAGAGGTTGAGGGAACAAGGACGTCAAGAGTGGGGGAGAAAGTTGTCATCGAAGAAGAATGGAGGCTTTTCCAACCAATGATGACATGCTACTGACAACCCTCAGGGACAAGTGGTGTACCTTGTGAGGTACAGAAGGGTGTATTGGTATATCTGTTCTCGCTCGAGAGACCGACCTCGCTCATCACTTATTTGCAGCCTCACGTTTTGCCCTTGATGCGGGTAAGTCGTCTAGCTCTCCAGATGCTAACAGATCACCCGGCTCTTTATGTGAAGTTGAATGAATGGCTGGGTTGTAGCAGGGGGCCTGTCTTGATCAGGACTCGGGGACAACGGAAGGTAGTTCGCCCCCGGTCCTTAACTTAGGGGTAAATCACTAGATGATGCAGACTGTACTTGCTGGACTTTGTCACGGATGCGAGCTCGGTTGGATGAGAGGCCGGCTGGATCAGGCCTCGCCGCGCGACACGGATTCCCCGTGGCGCCGAAGGGAAGGCACCGCCGTTCGCGGGTTGCAACCTGCGCCGTCCCGGACTTGGAAGCAAAAATGAGTGCCTCTGTCAGACAATCAGAACTTGAACAGATTGCGCAGCCGACGTAGACATGACTGTCGGGGACTCGGAGATTGAACTTTAGCGCAATGCCTTTGACGATGAATCAGAACACGGACATGAAATTCTGCCTGATTCTCCATCATTCAAACTCGAATACAAGGGGAAAAAAGCATGTTCCCGAAGTTGGTGAGCCTGCCCCCATCCTTTTGTGTTATAAGAATAGCCTACTTACTTATGCACCGAATCACGAGCGCTGAAGATCTCGTGGTGCACAAGATCTGAACCATTTGTGGACATCAAGATACTCCGGGCATGGAACAAGTTCAACCCAATGACCTGATGGAAACCTAAGGTTGTATGTGCCGTCCAACTTCTCAGAATAATAGCATATTGACAGGAATCTAAGATACGTTCGTTTGTTGCAGCATTCACCTCCAAACACTGAGGACTTGGTGCTTAGGACGGCGCGAAACAAGACCTTTCATCTATGTACTAGATGTGTGCACGTCGTTCTGTTCGGTGAGCACTGAGTCTGCGTGGCCTCTTTTTGCTACCCTTCAACTTGCCAAGCTCTGTGTTGATGAAGAGTCAACGTAGGAACTTCGACATCGTACACGAAATTACACAAAGTGCTCGTAACCAATGCGCGTATCATGTTCTGAGTGGCCGTCTCAGAGAGCCGCCTGCTGTCGAAATAATCGAACATATGAGTACGTCGCCTCAGGTACTAGTATGATCGTTTTTTAAACATATGCTCCTTCGCTAGATGGCCTGTGGAGATCTGGCGGCTGCATACGCCATGTAGTGTCTATACCAATGACTTTGTTTTCCTTCGCCGCCAAGTGGATGTGTTGTACTACGAGCATAAAGCAATGATCTCGAGGCCACTTTGCATAGGTACCCTGCTCCCTCGAGATGCGGAGGTACTATCCGAATAGAGAAAAACTCTTCGCCACGACAACTCATCAGCTACGATCGAGGGCGTGCTCCGGCCCGTTCTGAGATCATTACCTCCAGAAGAAGCCAGTCAAACGAAAGGAACCGCGTTTGAAATTATGCTCTATCGTCCCGGAATCTTCCCGGTCGGGGCCACTCACTGCCACTGGACTTGCCAGGAGCGGATATCGGAAGTAGATGGGGATCGATCGACGTCAACTTCTTCCACTTCCTCCCTCACCCCGCGGTGACTACTGTTCTACGTTTCACAGTTTCTTCAACGATACGTTCACACTTGGAATTCAGATATGGAGACAAACAAGACAGGCGGCTTTGAAAACATCCGAGAGAAATTTGGCCGCTTCAGGATCCTCATCATTGGGCGGGCGAACGCTGGCAAGACGACTATCCTCCGCGCGATCTGTAACACTACCGAAAACCCGGAGGTCTATGATGGAGAAGGAAACAAGGTGCGTGTCTAGATTGATACATATAGATGACTGGTGTACCAAGCCGTGTGACTAGATTGATCTGACCCACGTCGAGGGATCCAGGGGGGTGAGTATCACTACATACTGCACTCGGACACGATGTGGATCTTTATCAACGCACTCTAGCGCGGAATACACGACATCGAGAACGAATTGATTTTCCGGAGCAATGATAGTTTTGTCTTTCATGACTCGCGAGGCTTCGAAGCTGGTTCTCTAGATGAATTTCAACTATTGAAGGAGTTCATAGCTGATCGTGCAAACACGACATATCTCAAGAAACGGATTCATGCCATCTGGTAAGAGCTTGAACAGTGCAGAAACTAGTCATTGACTAGTCGTAACTCTGTATAGGTACTGTATCCCAATGGATAAATTAAGTCGAGCAATCCAACGCTCCGAGGAAAAGTTTTTTGATGAGTGTGATACGAGAAATGGTGAGCTCATTCTTTGCAAGGTTTTATTCAGGCTCACAATAGGTCCAGTGCCTGTTATCGTGTTGTTCACTAAGTTTGATGCATTGTTGGGCATAGCCATGGCAAAACTAACTGGCGGTGATAAAAGACTGCCACTAAAGGAAAAGATGGCAAAAGCACATGGGCTCATAGAAGGAATTTTTGACAATGCCAATGTATGGGGTCGTCTCTCTCAACTGAACCATCCACCAAAATGTAGTGTTCGGATGGAAGGTATTTATCCTACATTCTCAACAATGGTCAAGTTTATGGAATTTGCATGTGCGGATTCCAGGGATGCACAACTCAAATGAGGGGTGTAATGTCCTGCTGGAAGCTACAGCAAGAACCTTGAATGAGGAGGCTCTGCAAATGTTATTTGTGACTGCCCAGGAAACAAACATAGCATTGTGTATGAGATATGCAGTTCAAGAGTGAGTGACTACAAACTGTACATTCATTATAAGCTGATGATGCAATATTTGGAAAGTATCATATCAGATATAGACAAGCTGCCTAAGTCTCCACTTCCTGTGGACAGCATGAATCAAATTTGCCCTGAAAGACTTGCAAGATGGTTTCCCCATTTTTGGGTGAGTTAGTTTTATATGAATCTATTTACTCTCTAACTGTGTGAATTATAGCCTCCAACAGGTTGCCAGCAGGTAAGTTGCTCACTGGAAAAGGATAAAAATCATCATGCTTGTATATTGATGCTTTGTTTTGCTCTTGAAATGATAGATGGTGAGTTGTCCATTGAATTATATTCTATTAGTGTTGATGATGTCATGTGTATTCTTTGTTACTTTGTTACTGACAGAAGGTAAATTGTATATTGGAATGTGTTCTGGAGGGTGGCAATGCTAAAAATGGCATATACATTGTCTCTTTTCTCTGGAAATGACAGAAAGTCAGTGGTGCATATGGAATATGCAAAGAGTGGATGCTGATGATGTCTTGTCTACTCTTTGTCTTGCTCTGGGAATGACAGAGAGTAAGTTGTGCATTGGAATATTGCACAGAATAGTAAAGCTGATAATCATTCTTTGCTCCATACTGGAAATGATAGTGTGTAAGTCTTGCATTATGAAGTGTTCCATATATGGTACTGATAATCATTCTTTAATTCATACTGGAAATATCAGCAAGTAAGTCGTGCATCACATGATGGAATGTTTAGATGTGGTGCTGATAATATCATGCACATTTTTTTGATGCTGGAAATGATAGTATGTAGGTTGTGCGTTGTGAAATGTTCCAGATATGCTGCTAATAATGTCATATACATGTTTTGATCTGTTCTGGAGATAACAGAGAGTAAGTCATGCATTGTGAATATTTCAGAGAGTTGTGATGCTGAAGATATAATGTTCCTTCTATATTACATGCTGAAAATAATAGTATGTGAGATGTGCACTGTGGAATATTCCATTATAGTTATGTTGATGATGCATTGTCTATTCTGTGGACTCTGGAAATGACAGAGAGTGAGTCATACATTATATAATGTTGCAAAAAGTGATGTTAATGACATCATGTGCACCCTTTGTTCATGCTTGAAAAAAATCACAGTGGGTGAGTTGTTCATTGTAGATTGTCACATTGTGGTAATGTTAATTATGCCATGTGCATTCTTTGTATTCTTTGGAAATGACAGGAGGTGAGTTGTAGAGTGTAGAGTGTTACAGATATTGTTGATGTTAATGATGCTATGTGCTTTTTCTTTTTCTACCTGAAATGACAGTCAGTAAGTGATACATTGTGGAATTTTTCAAATGGGTATGATAATCATGAACTTTTTTTCTACTCTATGAATGACAGGAGGTGTGTTGTACTACAAAGAGTGATGGAGCTGATAATGTCTTGACTATTCTTCATATTCTCTGAAAATGACAGTGGGTAAGTTGTATTTTTGGATGTTCAAGGGAGACATGGTACTAATGCCATATTCATTATTTGCTCTGCTTTGGGAAATAACAGGAGGTGAGTTATGTTTTATGGAATGCTTTAAATAATTATTGAGGATGTTGCTTTGTTTTGTTCTGCATACAACAGGTGAGTCATGTATTTCCAAAAGAGGTGATAGTAATGATGCCATATCACCATCATTTCTGCTCTTCAAATGGCAGGGTGTGAGTTGTGCACAGTGAAATCTTTTGCAAGTGAGACTAATGTTGTCATAAATATTGTTTCTTTCTATTTTGAAATCAATAGGTGGTAAGTTATGCATTATCAAATTCTGCAAGAAGTTGTAATCATTGGTGATGTTCATTCATTTTTAACACTGGAAATAACAGCCTGTGAGTTTTGTGAAATGTTAAATTGATTATACTATGGGCATTTATTTTTCTGTTCTGGAAAATGATAGGAGGTCAGTTGTATGTTATCAATTTTTACAAAGAGTGATGTTGATGATGGATGCTATATATATCCTATGACTCTGACAGGAGGTAGGTTGTGTATTGTGCAATGCTACACAAAGTTGTAATGCTGAAGATGCCATGTGAATTCTTTGGTTTACTCTAAAAATAACAGAGAGTGAGTTTATTGTTGAATGTCAAAACAAGTCATGATAGAATAATGTTTGCATTCCTTCATTTTCTCTGACAGTGGGTGAGTTGTGCATTATAGAACTTTCAAAAAGTGGTGACAATGATGCCATGTGAATTCTTTGTTTTGTTTGGGAAATAACAGAGTGTGAGTCATGTATTTATTGTGAAATGCTGCAGAGAGGCATTGATAGCTATGCAAATTATTTGTTCTGCTTGTGGAAATGACAGTATGTGAGTTGTACTGTGAGCTTTGTTGACAGAGTGGTGATGTTAAAGATTTGTTTGATTTGCTTGGAAATTTACAGAAAGTAAGTTTTGCATTGTAAAATATTGCAGAGTGATGCCATGCTCATTATGACAGTGGGTGAGTTATGTATTGTGGAATTTTGAAGAATAGTAATGGTAATAATGACATGTGCATTTTTTGTTATTCTCTTGGAATGATATGTCATAAATAACAGGTGGTGAGTTCTGTACTGTCAAAAATTCAAAGAGTGATAATTCTATAACGTCATTTTATTTCATTTTGGATACAATAGTCAGTGAGTTGCACCTGGGAAATATTTCTTATGTGACATACTTATATCTCTTTTTATAGGATGTATGTTATCTATTATATCAACCATTTAAAATAGCAATCATACTGACTTTTTATTGTCGTTTTTTTAGTTGGTAAGCTCTCTATGATATTATGATTTCATCAAATTTTGAATATACTAATGATTCCATGGTAAAATTGACATCTTTTTATAGGAGGTATGTAGTGTATGATTTAATGTAATATTACTGTTTTTGTAAACTGATCTTTTGACAATTCCAGACTGCAAGTCATCTTAATTGTTTTTGCATGTATAATGTGTATTCATTTAATGTTTGCTTATTCAAAATGACAGCCAGTGAGTCATTACTGAATAATTCAGAGTGGTGCTGGTAATGATGCCATGTCCATTTATTCTTCATTCTGCTCTGGATTTGGAAATGACAGGATGTGAGTTGAGCATTGTGGAATGTGTTAAAGAGTGGTGATTGCTGATGATATTATGACCATCTATTCTTCACTCTGCTCTGGAGATAATAGGATGTGAGTTAAGCATTGTAAAATATGCTAAAAGAGTGCTGATGCTAATGATGTCATGTCCTTCCATCCATCCTTCATTCTGCTCTGCAAATGCCAGGATGTGAGTATTGCTTCATGGAATGTCCAAGAGAGTTACTAAAAATACTGATGATATCATTCCATTCATTCTTCATTGTGTCCTAAAAATCTCAGTGGGTGAGTTGTACATTGTGGAATATGCCAGAGAATGGATGCTGATAATGCCATTTTCATTCTGCTCTAAAAATGATAGACAGTAAGTCATACATTATAGAATATACTAGAGAGTGGTAGTTCTGATGATGTCATGTCCATTCATTTTCTATTTGGAAATAACAGACAGTGAGTTGTGTATTGTAGAATGTGCCAAGGATCAGTGATGCTGATGTGATGTTCATCCATCCTTCACTCTGCTCTGGAAATGACAGAATGTGAGTCTTTCTGGAACATCCTGGAGAGTTACTAATGATGTTCATAATGTCATGTTCTCCTCATGCTGTTTTGGAAATCATAGTTTGTAAGTTTTGCATTATTAGATGATTCAAAGGGAAGCAATGGTAGTGACATCATGTTTATATTCTACTTCAAAATGACAGTCTGTGAGTTATATATATATCATGAGACATTTCTCAGAAGTGATAATTACATGCATTCTTATTTTCTTCAATTGTTTTTATAGATGGTATGTTATATGTTCCACATCACAATTCAGTTTAGTCATGTCTCACTTTATTTAGCTGGTGAGCCTGCTGTTATTATGAAACATTTTCATATCTGTCATAATTAACATCCAAACTTCTTGTGTTTGACAGACTGTAAGTTACATTTCACCATTCACCTACATAGTAACAGTTGTCTGATGACTTCCTAATGATTGTAGAAGGTATATTTTGTATAATGGAATATGTTAAGAATTGTTTACTAGATGAATATTTTTCATTTTCAATAGGAGGTAGGTACTATGTATATTTCATCTTATATCCACTCTGATTCATCTACTGATTGGTTCATAATTTAAAGGCTGTAAGTATTTTTGAACCTATGAATTATTCAAATTTGGAATTCATTTATAACATTGTTTTGTCACTTTCAGGATGTGAGTATCTTACTATTGAAGCAAAAAAAAAAATACATCTGGATCAATTATATTCATCTTAGCTTGTAAGTGTACATCACATAAATATCATTGTGAATACATCTCATAATGACATCTTTGTTTATAGAAGGTGTGAATCTCATGAATTTTTGCTTCTATATTTTTATATATAATTATCATCATCAGGTTATCCACAATGAAAAAGTATGTGGTTTTATTCTATTGCCTTTGGGTTGTACTATTTCATTATTTAGTCTTACATTGATCTGAGTCAATCTTCCATTTTATGCTCTTATGGGATGGTAAATTTATTTTTCATATCACTTGTATCAAGTTGTATGATATTAAACTGAAAACTGTAGAGAAATCTTGATACATGGCAGCAAATTCTTTTAAGTTGTATTGGTATATTTATTTGTATCTTTAGAAGATTCCTGTCAAAGATAAAATTTACATTATAGATATACTACTCATTCTGGAGCATTCTTTCTATCTGTTCCATCAAGAAAATCCTCAGCCACTCCAATCTGCTGCTGCAAAATACAAGGCATCAAACATACCTGCAAAGATGGCATTAGCCATGCAGGAAGTTTTTGATCAATATGGAAAGGCATCTAAGGATGAAAAGATTGAGATGATCTTGAATGTTATTCTTCAGAATCGGATGAGTATGTAAAGAACATCATATTTCATTCAATAACCGATATATTTGTAGCAGTCTAATGCAAGTCAGAACAAATTGTCTTCAGAAAGGAAAGAAGATGGAGAAAAGGAAAGAAGAATATTCTTAACAACAAGGAATCACTAAAGATGTAGCCAGTCAAGTTTTGTACACCAGAAAATATCATGTCATGAATTAAATGTTTGTATGAAGACATGTAGCCAATACACATACAATGCAGAGATTCTGATATGATGTCCAGACTCCAGAGTAAGCATAAGATAGATCAAATTCTGTCCTTATCATTTACTTTTCCAAGGGAAACATAAACAAGATTGCCTTACTTTTTGAAAACTTGAACTACTGCTTAGTAGTAAAGAATTGCTCATCTTGTCTCATTTGGCTTTATCTGTGCTCATTTGTTTTTCTCACTCTCATTGCAAGGATCAGAAGCCACTGGCTCCCTAGTTCAATTTACTTGGACTGTGTGGTTACAACAATTGAGGAGCTGCTTCTACTTTACTCTCTATGGCTCATGCTTGCAGGTGCAATGATGAGTTCGGGCATTCAAGGTCCTCTCTACCAGGTTACTGAGTCAGATCACCACACATCTGGCGGGAAATGAAACACAAGTTAACACTTTCCCACGATTTATGTGTGTGATATAAACCGTGTCAAGCAAGTTGCAACTTGGTGATCCTGTGCATAGCAATCATCAATGAGACAAAGTTTGGGTTATATGCACTACAGCCACCATCACTTCCGTCATTCTGTAAGATCGCGGCAAGTACAAGTTTATACCATGTTCGAGTCTCTCCATAAGTCCTAACGTTAGATTGTTGGACAAGGCTGGTACACGGAAGTTATTATATTCGATCAAGAGGTGAGGATTACGCGCTGTGTTGGCTTTTCCTGCCACACGTTCATGTGTCAACTAAGTAGGTCGAATATGTCTGGGTTAAGCATCCGAGTATTCTTCAACGCGTCGATGCCCCGCTGACTCGTTATTTTCAGACTCTGCCCCATTTTCGTTCGGATTGCCAGTGGTAAGGACTCGTCCTTGAGCGTTCATCAATATCGTCCAAGGGAAACGCGTATCCTAGATCCGGTTAGCTGTTGATGTTGTCGCTGTGTGAGTTCATGAGAGGTCTTACAATGTGTTGTCTTTGCTATCGGTGCTCAACTGGAGTCCAAGACGCTTGCTTATAGGCTCGATTTCATAGCTTCTACTGGAAGAAATAAGATTCTGCAGGTATGGCGTGGCTCTTGAACGTTCCTCGAATTGGACTATCCTTCTTGATCGCCGACGACAATGGCAATTGTAGGTTCTCATGGATGGTGCGAAAACGAGATCAAGTGGACACCTTGAAATGATCAATGTCGAAGTTTGCAGCTGTCGGTATTTTTCAGATATATTTCCGCCTCTAAATCTTACTCCATTCCAAGGCAATTTCTACCTTGTCGCCGAAGTGTGGCTCATGCTTGTAGTATGTTTTTCTTATTCGGTGTATGTCTAACGTTCGTTACTCCTTCCGCGTTGATCGCTAACTCCTATCCATCTTTGGGTGACTCGGATGCTTCAAGCTCGGCTATATGTCTTGTTCACAACGTCGAAGATAGTCCCTGCCCTCTTGATGTTTGGTTACGTGTGCGAAGTCGCAACCATGTCGTGTCTCCTAGGTTACATAGACGCATATTCCCAAGGTGCGTCCCTCCCGTGCGGGACGTGCATTCTTTCGTGTACCTGCGTTCATTCGCGGGTAAGTTTTATCTGAAACACTGCAGTCACGAACGAGGTCGGACCAGGGCTATACACCTGCGCAAGCGTACTAAGGACACGTGCCCTTTCCCCCGCATTTATTCTGGCCGCCCAGCATAATGGGCCACATCCTGTTCGACGGAACGCCGCGTCTGTGTAGTGATGCTCTTCCAAGCCATTCGCTGCCGACTGTCAGAAGTTTTACTCCAATCTTCGGCTCGCAATTGGCAGTGTAAGCTACTTTTTCTAGTAAGCCGGACTTGTTCGCGTCGATGGTCCGCGTTCGGGTTTCTGACGACTGTATCAAGTTTGGGCTGTTCGCCCTGCTAGCGTCTTGTTCGTATTCGGCCTCTCTACGTCTGTCGGTCGACACATCGTGGTGCGTACTACTAATATTTATGTATTCACATCCCTCTTCTCGCATGTTCCCAATGCGAAAAAAGTAGTGCACTCACGCCGGTGTGAAGCTGCAACGAAACGCAGGTGACGTATCCGGAGGTGGTGGATAGTTATCCCGCATTGATGCAGGCGCCAGTGTTGGCCTGTCACTGATCATCGGTCTCCAGATGTTGCTCGCGAAATACGCTGAAAGAAGCGGCGGCATGGGGATCCGTGGCTCTGCCCATGGGTACATGCTTAGAAGCTTGAACATCATGGACCGTCCACCAGGAAATCTAGATATATGTCAACCACGCTTGCTGAGATCTTTCGACAGCTTTACTTGGGGGTTGAGATGATAGCGCCCGTTTCCCATGAATCCCATCCTGACGATGTGAATAGATGCACGTTTCCTCTCGTCATTATCCTACTTTCATATTGATAACTTCTAGGTTCTTCAAGATATGCGAAAGGCGCATTCTGTCCTCTCCGGCCACGTAATCTTTATGATCACCATAGACACACTTGCGAACAGACTCCAGGCTACCAGGAATATATATAACGGACGTCACAGTAAGGGACGTTTGTCTTGGCAGGAGTCGACGCCCAGAAATTTAAACGCAAAGTCGTCAGGGAAGAAGAAGAAAGTCAGTGGAATGCTGGTTAGCCCAGACCACTCAACCGGGGATATGTTGTGGCTTTTGGATCCGATCTCTGAGTCAACACGGGCCCCGAAGCGGGACAAAGGGAACGACCTATAGAGGTGTCATCGATCGATCGATCGACCGTTACGTTTCCTTTCTTGGTCAAGTCCCGCCAACCGAATACACATGTATTGAACTTTGATTGATAAATTCCCCGCGTTCGGCTGAGGCCCGGATCGACCCCCCGCCTCCAGGGGACGCTTAGGCGGGCGTGACGTCGATGGAATGCTGTTGATCTTGTCTTGTAAATATAGCTCACTCGATTATGGAGACGAAATAAAAAAAGACAACATTTACAAACGCATTGGCATTCCACAAAGTCAGTCACCAAGGATACTTTACAACAGAACAAAGCTTGTAACAATTCGTACGAGCGTCACGACTCTTCTTCGACATGACGATACATTTCTTGACGACAAAACGGCCAACTAGAGGTCGACGTTCCCGATCCACACCTGATTGCTTCGTTCGTTGGACGAAAGCAGTCCGCCCGTCAGGATGACGCGGGTCTTGCCTCCACTTACATCAGCCGCAGAGGAGAACCAGCCCCGAGGTTCTGGCGCTGTGTCACCTGTGTTGCACGCGGCAGAAATTTATTACACTGATTATGTAGAAATACGAGCGCGAGACGTACCCTCGACACGAAGTTTCTTCCACTGCCAGCTCGACGGGTCGGCAGCTAGGAGGAGCCACGCGTCACCCCAAAACACGCCTGCGCCTGCGTGGCCGAGGTCCGAGGCAGCGCTTTCGCCGTGGTGGAGGAGGGCCACCGGGAAGGGAGCGGATCCGTCACTATGTGTGCCCGTGGAGAACGGGATGAGACCGTGCACGGAGCGGGCCCCCGGGAAGCCATGGTCTGGATCCGGGGCAGGGTAGACGGTCGTCCATGTATCGGTGCTCGGCGTGTAGACGTCGAGTGGGGCCGGAGTGACCTGGGGGAGCTGGACGCCCGCGAAACCTGTGTTGGGGTGGTGAGGTACACGAGGTTAGACGAACGGATCGAGACCGACCTCCAAAGCGGATGAGGACGGGTGCAGGGTTGGAGGGGAGGGAGACGGCGGCAAGGGCGGTGCCACCGCGGGGCTGATCGGGGGCATCTGCGAGCTTGTGCCAGGTGTGCGTGGCGAGGTCGTAGGCGTTCAAAGAGGCAAGTCGGCCTGCGGCAGGGCATCCTGCGTGGACGTATAGTTTTCCCTGGGAAAGCAGATAAGCGCCTGCGATAAATCACGACGTTGAAGACCTACCTCGACAACGACAGAGGAGTGGAAACTCGTCAAGGCGGGAGCTGCGTCCGAGTCGTCATCATTGACGGCGGGGAGACGTTCCCAGATGATCGAGTTGGCGGAATCGAGGCCATCGAGCGGGGCCTTCCAGACGCCAG
>JBBPNU010000866.1:0-12454 GCA_038091055.1 Leccinum angustisporum
CTGTCCGACCCTCGATCCCATCATAACTATCTGACATCATCCATAGCAATGAGCCATATGTCCATCATCTCGGCGATTCCACACCGATAACTCTCTAGCCGCACGATCTCCGTAGTACGTACATATACCACCCCCATCAGCTTCCGACCAATGCAAGTTACTGGCGGTGTTCTGTCTAGTGTTTCAGCAAGCTCAAGGCTGTCCATGCACCTAAGCAGTAAACTTGGTACATATGGATTGATGGCCGCCAATTAGCTAGACTGGCAACAAAACGCTACCTTGCGAAGCAGTCGAAAATGCATCGATGGGTGTCGTTCATTCACTCCTTTTTTTTAATATTCTATTAGACTCCTCACGCAATGGGAGCGTCCAAGAATAGAAACAAAACAACACCACGTTGAACGTAACCCAAAGGAAAGACATATGGGAGGGGGGGACGTACAACGTAGAACGGAAGGCAAAGAAAAGCGAACCGGCAAAAGAAAGACAAAGCAAGGTAACATAGGGAAGCAAAGAAAAAAATATAAAGGCATGCATCCCAGTCAAGTTACGGCCCATCCCTCACCTATCCCCTCCAAAACTCGCCACCCTAGTCGCCTTACTTGCCTATAGGTGGACCACCACGACCCCGCCCAGGTCCACCGCGGCCCCGGAACGAACCACGAGCTTCACCATTAAGAGGAGCACCACCACGCGGGCGACTTTGGGGCCGCTCGCCGCGTTCCTTGCGAGTCTCGACGAAAATGCGCAACTGTCCAATATCGCCACCAAGGTCGATCCGCACGCCACCCTCTCCACCCTGGCTCTGGGGCAAAGACGCGACAATCGCTTTCTTGGCAGCATCAAGAGATAAAAACTCGAGGAATGCGCATGCCTTGGACCGTACGATCTCGACGTCTTTCACCGGGCCAAACCGTTGGGCTAATGTCTGACTGAGCTGATTTTGGCTGACCGGCTCGAGAACACCCTAGAAATAACACAGCATGTCAATTTCAGTTCAGCGTGAATTAGTGTTTAATCAAGACCTTGACAAAACATTGTGGAGTGGTCAAGGCCATCACAGCTGCAATAGAAGGATGATCGCGTGGCCCGTATTGTTGCCCACGATGAGGCCCATGTGGCACCGGAGAGGGCGTACCACTAGCGGGAGCAGGGGTGTTTGAGGCAGCGGGCACTTCACTTAACCCTTTGGACTCCGTAGCGACCTGTGAACCCCATCGTTTCGAATCCGTGGCAGCAAGGCTAGCCCAAGTCTTTGGGACTGATTTCGCGGGCGCGGGCGGGGGAGCAGAGGTTGGTTGCACAGGTGGAGGTGGAGGAGGGGATTCAACAGGAGGAACCTGAGGTTGCGGTGCAGGTGCAGGCTCAGGTTCGGGTGAAGCTTCGTGAACAGACTCAGTGGGAGAAACAGGTACAGGGGTGGGCTCGGGTTCAGCTTCCTCGTGGTGATAGCCATTTGGCTCCGCAAGTTCGGTATCAGGGGCCGGAGGTGGGGTTGGAGGGTCGGACTGAACAGTCGTGGGTTCCTCCTGCGGAACCGGTACCGGAGGAGGGGGAGGGGAGGGCTCACGGATCACGGGAGGCTCAAGCTCAACAACGGGCTCGAGTGCTGGCTCATCGATGGGTGTGGGTTCGGAGGGAGGGACGACGGAAACAGATTCGGCTTCGCCGACATCATCCTCAACGGTATCTTCTTTGAGGAAGCGGAAGATGTCGTTGAGGACAAAGTAGCCATTTGGTTGTTCTGCCAGGAAGAAAGTCTGGACAAACTTTCTCCAGGGATCGCCATGGTTGGACATCTCGCCGATGACCTGAATGATGATACCACCGTTGGCAGAGGACTGCGCATCTACAGAGTGAATGAAAACTTTGCAGTCCTCGAAACCGATTGACGTGATCTTGTTATGGATTTCCTGAGTCAAGGACGCGTGAGCGAGACGGATGGCAAAAAGAAGAAGAGAAATACCTGCTGGCCGAAACAGGGTTTTATTTCCTCGCCCTCTGTGCCATGAATGAAGGTGGAGGTTTTGGTGTAGAAACAATGCAAACGATGGGGTTGTTTGTTGACAAAAGTGTAATACTGGGGAACGAACTGCCATCCAACCTCGCAAGGAACGATGTTCTGATGAATCGTAGATGGAGTTGACATGACAGGGAAATGCTAAGGGTTGCTGGTCAGACCTGAGTGAACTATGAAAAGTAAAAATACGTACCAATGAAAAGGGTAATAAAATGGACGTGCGTGAAAAAGTCTAGTAGAGATTACAGTGACGGACGAGAGAGGCCAATTAAACCTTTGCAGCAGCGAAAAGACGCGGTTAAGAAAAAAAAAACACAAAAGGGTCCTTGGGATTTTACTTCGGACTTTGCCGACAATCCCCGCTGACTCAGCATAAATACATGTCGTCGCTCTCATTCGTGAACGCCGTACTCATTCACATAATTATCACTACACTTTAAACTTTGTGGCGCTCACCGCTATTGTCATGAGCAGGGTCATCACCAACTTGAACCGTTGTTGTCACTGTTTGATGACCCAAAGTGTGTAGAAAAATCGCAGTCCTATAGGCCGTAGGCTCACCCTATCAATTATTTTTCAAACCATCTGCGCGAAACAATTACCCAGGTGCTTTCTGGACTGGCAAGACAGTCGAGCTGCCACGTTCCTAGAAATGTAGGTTGCACTTCACTCAATCGCGTACCCGGGTGACGTCTCTACCAAAACAAAAAGCAACTGACGGAACTTTCCCTAGTTCAGATCATACCCATGCACTAGTACGCATTACATGATTGTTACCGGAACTACTATGTCTACGAGGGATCAGCAGGTCTGGGTGGAAGAAGCTGTGGAGTTGGAAAGGATGAGACGAGGTGAGACGGGACGAGACGGGACGAAGAAGACCCCCACGCCAACACGGACACGGGACCATACCGGGACACGCCTCAACACGACAGCAGGGTCTCTTCGACCCGCGCTCACTCGCTCACCTCTACCATTCAGATTCAATCCTCTAAGCGCACACACTCCACTATTCCCAATCGTACGACAGGCCTCCGGGCCCTAGTACCTGCTACCTATATTGCCGACACTTACCGCTACATACTATACGAAACGTAGCCTCAGAGCACTACGGCGGGGTCTGTGGCGTCTAAAACGGCCGGCGGGAACGGCGGACCGGGTGGGTCATGCCCACTCCGGGGCATTCGCGCAGACGGAAGTTGTAGAGGGCGGGCGCCCTAAGCTTAGACAGACTGTCCTCATAGAGTACTCACGCTCCACACGGGACAGAAATTGAATTTTTTTTTTTTTTTAAAAAAAAAAAAATCGCGTACCCGGTAGAATCCTACCTTGATATCTCTTGGAGGGACTAAAATGCAGGGACTCACATCCGCCATCAATGCTGTTGAAGTCCGGACCGAAGTTGTTATCGGTCATCGTGCGCGTGGTCAGCATGGTGCAATCTGGGTGGGGTGAAGATACGTATGCGATGCTGACGGGAAACTTACTTGCACTGGTGTGGAGAGTCGACGATCCTCACCCTGTAAAGCTATGATCATTCAGAAGCGTCCACGGTACGTATTCATTGAACCTGAACCTCATTTGACCAGTGATTAAGATAAGCGCTACTAACCCTGAAGTAAAATTAAGCACGTAGAACCCCTTGCATCGTAACGTCATGGACTCACAAATTGAAGGCCAGGTCCCACAACCCTCGGACATGTGAGCGACATCAAAGCTGAGATCGTTGTTGGAAAAGAAGTTCGATTACGATCGACACCGACATCGCATCGTGCGTCGTATACTGATTGAAGGATTGCGATCTATTAGAAGGAGTTTCATCCCAGGCCGGCGCCGTCAAGGACGGTCGTGTCGTCGGCCCGCAAGATGACGCTAGTGCCATTGATCGAATACAACCCGTCTGTTTCAGCCGTTGTTTGATCGACATAGTTTCTATTAATTTGCACTCTCTGTCAGATGTGTAGTATTTCGTCATCGTTAGTTCACAGGTCAGGATTCACGCACAGGTCTCCGTTAGTAGGGTCTGGAATAACTTGCCACTCGAAAGCATCGAGGAAAGCATCGAGGAAAGCATCCCCGGAAGCTGGAGTGAGGGTGTAAATGGCCCCTTGTGCGTATACAGCAACGGGAAGTAAGAACGCAGTCCAGAAGAGCGACGCCTTCGTCATAGAGGGAACCAAAGGCGACCGGTAGTCTCTCTTCTTCGAGCATCCAAGGCGAGCTTTTTATACGCGAGAGAAAGAGGGCAGAATACAATACTATGACGAGAGAGGAGGCTCACCGGACGTCCATTTTGTTGGATGCCTACAGTCTCGACGGAGAGAAAGAAATAGGAGAAACATGCGTTCGAAAGGGACACTCACGTGGTCATGAAGAGATATTGGAACCGTAGTTACACCGGAGAAAATACGTGGGTGGGTCGCAGAGATGGTCAGAGAGGTGGACAGGTTGAAGCAACGTGACGTTGAATAGATTTTGATTTAGTTGTCTCTAAATGGGGCAGGATAGGTCGACTAGGAGAGTGACAATTGAGCTGGTGGTAGTTGACGTCTCTCCATCCTCCCCGCTCAGAACTTACACAAACAGAAGTCAAGCGCTGAGAAACGTAGATCAGGCGTCCCTGGAATGGCAGAAGCCATGGTTCAGCGAACCGCTTGAAGTGAGCCGACTAGTCCCAGGTCAAAAGATTATGAGAACGGCGGCCGTCAACCTAACCTACTGGATTTTGGGACAAGATTTTTAGTAAAAATCCAGCCATCAAGATCCAGCTATATGTGATTGGGATAAGATCGGAATATGGATGGTAACGTACCCGAACGCCTCTTTCCCTGCACGCCCGTGAGCTATGATGCATGGCTACCCGCCAGTCCCAAGTCTGAGAGCACCCTTCGTCACAGAATGACCAATCTGATGACAGTAGTTAGTATCCCAATGCCTCCCTGACCGTTCTGATGGGACCCTGCCCGCGAGCGTTGGCAAAGGGCAATCCAAAAGAAACCATTACAAGCACTTGCTGGGGCCTGAGGGCCGGGTGATGGTCGAGTGGCACAGATATTCAACGGGGATCCTCGTAGACAGTTCGTCGAGCAGGATACCCTGAAAGAACCCCAAACTCTTTTGCAACCGTCAGTTTATGCTGCAAGAGGATTTGGTCAGTACTCGGGTCTTCACGCAATGATGACCTTGGTGATCCGCCGTACAGCCAGTGGCTCGGTGCCATAAAAAGAAGGCTGCTCTCCTTGTTGACGGGTTTCCCGACCGCCGTGGCGAGCATCGGATATCATGGAGGGTGGTCGGGTGGAGAGGGTGGTATCCTCAGTGAATCGTTTAGCTCCATGGCAAGAGCGGAATCCATGTTTGCAGAAAGACTCTCCTTGAAAAGGGCCAACACATCATGGCGATCGCAAGTAAATGTCGTGCATTGACTCTGAGCCAGAACACGCTGCTTTAGGTTGCACTCCGTCCTAATTGTACATCAAGTCAGGACGTCAAGATGCTGATGGCATGATGACAAGATCGATCGATCTTTCCTCGACCCGTTTCAACACGTGACCCCATGCATTGACTCATGGTATCGTAACGTGAACTAAATGTCCTGAAAAGAAGTGCATATATGAAATAATATAATAATTACTGCAGTAGGGAGGGATGATGGTACATTAGAAGCATTAAGACGTCATAAGATGCAGGTGGTCCTATCATACAAGAGATAGAATGAGCAATGTTGTTGTTGCTAGTCCATGTGAAGAAAGGAACGACGATGCTAAATTTTGCTTTAAAAAAGGAGGGGGGGGAGGAGATAAGAGGTGTGTGGGAGAAAGAAACAAGAGATCAAAGTGAGATCTCTTCACGCTCAATTATGGTCATTAGTCCAGGCACGTTCGTCACCTTGTCCAAGGCGACGGGCTTTTGTGGGTCCGGAAGGGAGGACCGCGAAGCGGATGCGTAGTATCGAATCTAGACCATGATCACTCGCAGTCAGTAAGGTGCTCGAACAGATCGTGATGGAGATACTGACGTGCACCCGAAACTTGCCATCCTGCTTGTTCTTTGGTATACGAATTTGGCAAATCCAACTATAAAGAAAAACAAACAGGAGTTGTCAGCCGTCGGCGCAACACTTTTCCGGTGCCACCGGACCACCAGAGTGCCACAAGTCCAAAACCAGGGATTCCACTCGCCCACATGGGAGAGCATGACAAGAAAGAAAAGAAAGACCCACCTCTCCTCGACGAGCACATTTGCACCAAGATATACGGCTTTTTCCAACAAACTCGCCCGCGAGCCGCGGAGTAACTTGGCCACATCCACTGCATCCTTGCACACAAATCGGTCTCCGTGATTGAGCGGTACCCGCCGCTTGCATGTTGCGTCTTCGCCGGTCAAGGTTGGGTGAGTGATGGGTATGCCCGAGGCGAAATCGAGAGCGACATGGCGAGCTCGTTTAAATTTGACGAAGGCGTTTGCGACGGTGGAGACGGTGAGAGTCATTCTGAGTGGGGACGGAGGAGGGGTAGTCATTGAAGTCGTCAGAGTGGTGGTTTGGTTCGAGTTGGACAATAATGAAATGGGATAAAAGAGCTAGCGGAGTTTAGACGAAGCGCCACTCTACCGGCCCCATCAAGATCTTGACTAGTCCACGGAGTACAAAATTCTCATGAGACCAGCCTCGTGGATCATTGATCTACTCCAACCGTGTTCCTTATCCCACTCCACTCTTCAAACTCATTCTCTTGTTTCGTTTTCACCGAGCGCGTCCCACGGACACGAACGACATCACTTCCGGCATCCGTCCTCGTCAACCCCAACATAGATTCGTGCACTAGTATGTCATCGGGTTAGGTCACACTCCACAATCATATCAAAAGAGACTAACCTTTTCCTGCAATAATGTCGTCTGCAATTGGTAGACTTCCCGAAGTGATGTACCGTGTGGAAATTCCTCTAGCGATCAACGGCCGGGAAAGCATCCCTTTCAACTCAGCCTTCAAAGATGCGATCTTGACGTCCGTCCGTTTCCTTTGATACTCGGTTGGCCCACCTTCATCTTCGGAAGCACTGCCGCATCATGCATGCATGTTGGCACCGGCATCGCTTGATTGGAACAGGGGTGGGGGCGCTTACCTCACAACGTCCGAGTCAAGCTCTATCTCCATCGCCTCCGCGGTCTCTTTCAGCCACTGGCGTTCATGATTTCGCTTCTTCACTCGGTGCTGCTGCGCATCTATCTGTTTCGCTAACCGGATTCGTTCCTTCAGGTGGTCGAGTAACTTTAACTCGACACTGATGTCGGGTATGTCCGTATCCTCTACGACCGCGATTAAAATGTTAGAGTAGTATCGGGAGCAGGATCTACGTACGACGACCCAAACTCGAGAGCAGTGTTCTCACGATCCTCCTCTCCTCGGGAGAACACATGAGCAAACTGAACCCTTTGCGCATCGCGCGCGCGGTCCGACCATTCCGGTGGACGAATACATCGGCAGACCGCGGAACTTGATAGTGGATGACATGGTCTACGGAAGGTATGTCCAGTCCCCGGGCTGCAATATCGGTCGCCAGAAGAATGGCGTTTGGTGTCGCCTTGAATCTGCCGAGCTAGCATGAGGTCGAGCTGAAGAAACTACGTTAAATCGAGTACCTATCAAGGTTTTTGAGGCGTTGTCGTTGCTCCAGCTGCGAATGCAATGGGAACACATTTAGATTAAGGAGCTCCAAAAGCGGTGTGAGGCGTCTGATCCCATCGATTGCCGAAAGGAACACAAGCGAGCGACCAGGATATCGCAGCAGAAAGTAGTATAGATACGTGTCCTTGCAGGGAAAGAGTAAATGCTATGTGTGGCAGTGGCAACGTGTTTGTGGCGTTACCTTTTCGGATGCTAGGCATTCAATCTTGCTTTCTTGAAGCGTGGAGACGACACCGCCCTCCGGGCTGAGGTCAATGAGTTCTGGCTGTGGATCGCGGAAGTCGAGGCGCAGAAGCAGATCGTCTGATACATTACGTGGAATGGGCGCTGTCACTCATTCAGATTGAAGTTATGACTCACCGATTGTGCTGGGCTGTTTGGAGATACCTAGCTTGGGTCTTGAACGTTGTTTGAGGTTTCGTTGGAGGTCCTTGCTCAGCGTTGCAGAGAACACAAAAGTTTGCAAATCACTGCTCGGGGGTGGTGGGACCGCATCACTTTCCTGACCATCTAGTTCTGGTTCTATCTCGTCCTCTCTGAAACAAGCATGTCAGTTGCATTCGTTCGCGTCAAGCCGATTGCCCCACTTTGAAGTGCGAATGGTAAGACGGAGGATATTGTCCATCTCAGCAAAGTGCCCGGCTTCGATCATGCGATCCGCCTCGTCCAACACGAGAACTCTGAGATTCTGAACTTGTTGCGCGAGAACTTGATCCTGATTAAACCGGACCCATTTCTTTCAAGAGCGTGATGATCCAACTTTACGAAGAACGAACCTCTTGGAGAATGTCCCATAACCTCCCGGGCGTTGCGATCAAAATGTCAACTCCTCGATCGAGGATGCGCCGTTGCTTTTGGGACGACATACCGCCGACTAAAACGGCGATGCTGATGAGGGGTAACGCATGCACGTTTCTGCCATCAGGACCCTTGCCCTTAATGTTGCCCCGGTGCTTCGATAGATCCACATCCTCGGGTTCTTCCTTAAGGGAGTCGTCGACCGTCTTGGAAAACGCGTTGAGATGGTCCGAAACTTGCATGGCGAGTTCTCGAGTGGGAGCGAGGATCAGGGCCTGAACACTGCGCTTTTGGGTAGGGTGTCTCGGCTCTGAGAGTATGCGGTGGATGATGGGTAGTCCGTAAGCGAGCGTCTTCCCTGAACCCTAAGAATATCCGTGTCAGTCGGTGACGTTGGTGGAGTGGATAAGCCGTGCCGTTTCAGCCACGCCGATGATATCCCGGTGTGAGAGCGCAAACGGGAGCGCCTGTGATTGGATTGGAGTGGGGGAGGTAAACGACTTGGCGTGCAACACTTGGAGAAGATGAGGATGTAAGTTGAAAGAGCGCCATTCAGGCAGGAGAGCAGCTGTTTACGAGGTGAACCAGGGCACACGACGTTGAACGATAACGATATCGTACAATCGAACGACACTGGAGAAGTCTTTGCAAGGCTGGCGGGCGACTGGCGGGACGGTTTGTCGGGCGCGTTGCTGGTGTCTGGCCCAGCCTGTAAGACCTACCGTAGGACCGGGCATATTAGACGTAATGCAAAGAAGCTACAAAGAAGGCGAACGAACGTTGAACCTGACGACTTTTCCGCCGTCTTTTTCGTCGTAGACGACCTCGACGTTGTCGACTTCTTCGAGCTCGAGGATACCGTCGTCGGCGTCGAGGCCGGTCTCTACGGGCCTCGAGACCGCCTTCCACGGCAAGCGGTCGAGCGACCCATAACGGACCTTTAATTTTTTAGCTGCTGACGGGCGCTGAGACTGTGCCTTTCTCTTGGACATTTCTCAGGACCGCTTTTGTCGTCGGCGAGGACAGAGCGGTTGTTTGGCAGAACCTTCTGATCCAAACATGGTTTACTATAAATGGTCTCTTGGCCTTATTATGTGGGTCCAAGCGGACTTGCGCTTATTTCCTCGAGCAAAGTCTGCACCGCGTACCCGCTCGACTCCTCCTCCTCCTCCTCTTCGTTCCCGTGCTCGTTCTCGTTCCACACTATAGCTTCGCGTCCCTTTTTGTAATTCTCGACAGGTGAGGCTACTTCAAATTATATTACCTGTGGGAACTCCTATACCCCGTCCTCACGCCACGGTGGCAGTAGTTTAGATACCCCCTTCAATGGCCCCACCACCGTTCCTCCCCGTCGAGGTCTGGAGACACATATTTTCCCTCGTCATCCGAGTGCCCGGCGTGCTGCTGGCAGACAGACTCGACCCCTTCTCCGAAACTCGCGATGCCGATGTCTATTGGAGCATGGCACAGTCCACCAGATTAGCCCTGCTATCGGTCTGCAAAGACTGGTATCTGATCATATCAGAGCTCATCCACGAGCACATCTACCTCACTTGCTCCAGACAAGTCATCGTCTTTGCCGATCGTCTCGAGGAAAGCAAGGCCAAAGATGGCTGCCGTGCACTCGGCTCGTTGACCCGTCGCGTGGACGTCCAGCTCCACAATCCACATCAGCAGGACGCGAGACACCTCGCTCGTCTTCTACGCTGTACCCCCAACCTCGAGATCTTTGTCAATAGCAACTTCTACATGTCCATGACCCCAAATTCCCAGACCATCCTCCCTCCCACACAGACACCCACCGAAGTCGTAAGAGCGCTCCTCAAGACGTGCGCCCATTCCCTCCGCAGGGTAGAGTGGACATGCAACGAAAGTCCGTCGTGGAGCGATCTGATTGACGTTCTCCGGGACGTCGTCTGTCTTCGCAGCCTCACCCTGGCTAATATTTACGGATCATACCCCGAAAGACCCCGTCAAGAGCACCTCATATTACCCAACCTTAGAACCCTCATCTTGGGGGACAGCCCCTCGTTCTCGCACGCATCTTTGGGAAACGTCCCTCTCAACACCCTCCTTCTCATGCTTTCCAAGTCCCCCAATCAATTGCCCTGTCTACAGCGCCTCGAAGGCTTTTCTCCGTTTAGCCCAGATTTCTTGCGAACGCACGGACACAAGATCCGAGTAGTAAGGACAGTCGCATACACCCCACTTTTGCCGGAAATCATTGCCGAATGTCCGAACCTCGAAACCTTTGTTACCATCTTTCCCCATCAGCAGCTCGATAATCTTTACCACCCCACTCTCAAGCGCATCGGCATCTTCCCTATCAGTGAAGACCTCGTCGGTGTACCGTTTCCGATATTCGCAGCCTACATCATGAAGCCACTAGAAGACCTGATGTGCCAGATTGAGGAATCTACCTTGCCGAGGCTGAGACAGATTCGGATCCGAAACACGGGAACATTGGCAGGGGTAGTAGAACATGCCCTTTTCATCCAAAAATGGCGCAAGCGTTGGAGTTCTAGAGGCGTGCGGTTCGATGACAAGGACGGGAATCCTTTCCTGCCGGGGATCGCAGACAAGGCCGACAATAGCCTCGAGGTTCATGGTTCCCGAGCTCAGCATCCCTGACATGCGTCAACCCTGTTTTTATTCGGCCTTTTGTCCTTTTTCCCATTATGATTCGTTCCAGTTCGTTCAGTACTAATTAATTGTTAGGCGTGAGATCCCCCTAAGGATTCTCCCTCACGCGCATCGTTGGCATCACAGCATATTTGATACAGCATCCATTGTACGATATCTGACTTAGACTTTCTTGGGCAAGAACCATTTGCATATATACAAAAGTTTGCGTCAAACAGCGCAGTATTCGTATCTATATTTACATACAGTAGTAGATTGATGGGTATCGTGCATACCGATGTGGTAAAAAAGGTCCGTACCATGTCATTGTAAGTGAGTTTTCCAAAGATCTGCAACAAGGTTCGTAAGAGATGAAGATTTCAGACAGTCCGAGACGGGTATCGCCGAGTTGTTACATCCCCCGAACCGGCGGTGAAACGGTTCTAGGCCGCAACATAACCATGCGAGTCATCTTGACTTGTTTCCCAGCCTTGCCGAAATACCTCTCGGTATCAAACGACCAATGCAGACTTCCCACGATCCAATCTGCGAGTCCGTCGACGTAAACGCGTACGTCCGCGTCGACGGCGGGCCCCCAGGAAGGCAATCGTGCACGGTCGTTGACAAACCGATCGATAGCACGCTTGCAAAAGTCGCCGACGACGTCGACAGCATCTTGGAGCTCCAATCCTTGTCCATGCATGACGACGTCGATCATGTTATGCGTGTGCCCTTTAGATTGTTCGACGTCGTACGAAAAGATGTCCTGCAAGTAAAAAGTGACGGTCAATGCCGGTGTATTACCAAAAAAAAAATCCCAACTTACGTTGGACCAAGTGACGAGATCGTTCGCGGCTTCGCCAAGGCTGTGAAGGATGGGAGAGTCCATGACGTCATCGGGGATGTGCAGGTCGTGTGCGTATTCGATGAGCGCCCAGCTGGGTTTGCAGCCGCTCGTATCGCGACGGAGAGCGATGTACGACTCGAGATCGGGGATGGTTTCGTTGGCGCGGTCGAGGGACTGTTGATGGATCGCTTGGAAGAAGAGCTCCATCGTCTCCAAGAACCGTTGGCAAGTACCCGGAGATGCCGTTTGGCTCATCCGTTTGAATAAACTAGCAGCGGGGTGAGTGAAAGTCAGCATGTTGTCAGGGAGAGAAGTACATGATCGATATCAGAAAGAAAAGAAAGAAAATTCACAAACTCTTTTGTCATCCGATTCAGGCGCGCCGGAGAATGATACGTGTGTGGATGATAAAGTGAGTTCATGACCACGTTGGCGACCTCGCCTGTGCCACGATCGTACATGTCATCGGAGAGATTGTCC
>JBBPNU010000867.1:0-12447 GCA_038091055.1 Leccinum angustisporum
CACCGTTCATCCTCCTTTCGTTTCGCGGCGACCACAGTGACACGTCGTCCAAGTGTTGTTGTCATTGTTGTCATTGCTGTTGCAACGGCACCGTGTCATCGTCATCGTCTTGTTGACGCAGTGTTGCGGACGACATTGTCGGAGGGAGGAAGGGAGGGTCCCAAATTTTTGGGAATATTGCCACTGGCACAGAGCCAATTTTCAGAAAACTGGGATATTACCACAGCCACTGCAACTGGACTTTGAAATACTAACAATAATGGTCTTTATTGGTCTTTTGTGGTTGCAACTGGTGTTTCGAAGACTGGTCATAACCTTAGTAGAACTGACAAAGACTGTTGTTATTGTCATGGTCACTGGTTATTCTTGGGCAGGACCATGTGAGCGATGCACAATATGTACACAATGAGGTAGCCAAGATAAAAGGACTTGATTTTTATTTTATTTTATTGCTTCGGACACTAACATGACAGCTACTATGGCAGACTCTGGTCAAAATTCTGCTCGACAATGACTACCTACTGCGAAAACTACTCTGTCGAACAAGAGCAGGCCTACTAGCACTCGTTTTCGCCCTCCAAAGTCAAAAGCTGCTTCACTTAAGGACTTCCTCCGCTATGCACGGGAGCTCCCCTTTACACAAAAACCGGACTACTCCCACATCCTCTCCAAATACTGTTACCTCTGAGCAGACAACAACAAGCCTGCATGACTGATCTACTCCACTATCATGGATATCCGGCGGCTGACTTCAAATGAGTACACAAGCGGGCCATTCTCCCTTCCACAATCAAAAGGTAAGCCAGCTAGACAAATCAACTATGGTGTACTTAGCTTTTTTCAGTTTTTGAAGTGCAAGGTCTATAAGCAAGGAATGTTGCCAGTTGCCAGTGGCAGTAGAAAGTAGACTGTTTGATGTATGAGGAATCGAGGCCAAGATTTGATAGCAAGGACAAGAAACAGAGATAGTGAACAAGACCCAGAGTATTATCTTCAACATTTAACTCCCTGACCACATAACCGGTGTGGGGCATGACGACTATGTCAACAGTGTGAAGAAACTTGTCCTGCTGATCAAACATAAACTATGCCGCCCTGTGGAAAAGTTCTTGCAGAGTAGCAGAGGAAAAAGTGGGCTCATTTTTGTATTTAATTTGCACTACTGAGAGGATATCCTTGAATATGGGTGGTAGTACATTATTGTGAGACTAGACAGGTGTCAAGCTTGCAAGAATGCAAGAGAAGCTGATATGAGGATTTATTGAACCTGTGAGGGGAGTGTCATAGGAGGAATGTGGTGGAGTTGAATACTTTGCTAAAAAAAGCATAAGCAGCATCAATGATGCTCTGGACCAGGGCAATTATGTCATCCTTATATTTGTCAGATAGTGGAGGTTGGTGGAGCCTCTTTGTGGAAGTTTGGGCAGTCGGGAGTGATAGTGCATTTCTGGTCCAAGGTATACTCATTGTCCATGAAACTCTTCAAATTTTCTACTGATATGTGATTGCCTTCAGCAAGTACTATCTGCCCCATCTAATAATGCCAAGTTCAGTGACAGTTTCACACAAAAGTCAATACTACTACCAACTACTTTACCAAAGTGAGGAGGTCAGAAAATGCTAACCGGTTAGATGGTCCAGCCTCCACAACTCCCTGGAGGTAAGGTTTCTGTAAAAATTGCTAAGGATGGCAGACAGATCAGTGGTGGAGAGAAAAAACTTGCCATTTTTCCAGACAGCATTGTGTGTGACATGCTTAGTTGCTGTAAGAGAAAGGATGAACAAGGTGGGAAGCATGTGACACCATCACTCAGAATTCTTAAGGTGCATCACTCTAGCATATGAAGTTCTGCCAACTCTTTGGGTCTGGCACATCAATTTGGGGTGCAAGATCTTTAGACATTATAATTATTTCTGTTTTTTATTTGACAGGAATGAATGACAATGTCCCGATTTCGGATCACGTACCTCAAACTGCAGATCCCTCTGGTAATGTGGTAGATTATTCCACATGTAACATGGTGAATGAACAACAAACTGACAGATAGTCTGAAGGTAGTCCGGAGTTTCCCGTGATAGTCTGGTGTTGGTCAGTGAAGGGAAATGGCAGCGACGAGCTCGAGGGTGAGCTATGAGAGACCGGTGCATTGGATAATAGATGGTGAGTGGCAGATAGCGGAAAACTGTCATTGCAAAATTGGGAACAAGTCTTTTATAGTCCCAGGCATGTTCCGAGACTGTGTAAGTACCTTGGAAGTAGATATAGTGATCTACAAAGAAAGCCAAACAAAGTGAAATCACATGTAAGTAAAAAGAAAGAGTTGCCATTCTAAGGCAAAGAGTCTCTGGTCGGTATGAGGATAGTCTGAGTGTACAGGACTATAGGACTAACAGAACTAACGCCGGAGTAGCAGGACTAGTAGCATCAGAGTAGCAGGACTAGCAATAAACAGACCGGTAATCAGTAGAAACAATGGGGAGAGTGTCTAGAATGTGTAAAAAGAAGATGATATAAACATAAAGGCATACTGCGCTCTACAACAGTTTTTGGTGATATCAGAAGAAATTTTGCATGAAGGAAAAACATGACTGAACTTTGAAGTTGATTATCAAGTAGGTCATTTTATGAAACAACGGAATTAAAATTTCAATGAGAATGCAAGTAATTCAGATTCTAGGAGCCTTCATATTGATGACATTCATTTCGTTATTGTATTTATACATTGTTCTGTTTTTCTTTGTACATATAAAACAACTCTTTTGTGACATTTCACAGTGGCGTGGATGGAGTCAAACACAAGGTCATGGATGTGCTCACACTGAAAAGAAGACAACTGGCAACAACATCAAATGTTGGTGTAACTATGCAAAGGACTGCCATTTTGTGGGGCTCATTAAGAAATCTTGAAGGACTCCAAAATCAAGGCCTATCTATGGAGAGCAGATAGACATATGAGGAGACATTTGCAAATAAGTTGGTAGAAGATTGTGCTGTGCAATTCTGTCAAACAGTAAGATATTCTAGATATGCAGTGTCATGAAACAAATTGACAGCAGAAATAAATCCAGTAAGTCGTCTGTAGCTGGGCCAACAATGATCCAACCTTGCTCCACATCTACTGGATGGACCATTTTCTTCATCTTATTGGAAAGTTACACAAGCCCAACATCTGGTGCCTATGGGCTCCAAACATGACATCTGTTACAGCTGGCCCGGATAGGGTCGGCAGTAGACTTGGAGAATAGGCAAAGATTAAGGTCGAAGGGTTAGTCGAGCAAGCGTAACGCCTGGCGAGACTCGAAGGACGAAGGAACTGAGGAGTCGACGAGGAGGATCTCACGAAGAGTCACTTCACTCGAAGACAATGGTCACACCCGAGAGGGCAGAGGCTCGAAGGACTTAGAGACGAAGGGACTCGAGGATTTAGCAAGAACTCGGTGGGATTCCAAGTAGCTCTAGCTTAAGGTTACAAAAGAGAAGACGGTCCTTAAGTACTACGAGGATAGAACTAGAGGGAAGCATATGGAAGGGACGCGTCATGATATCAAAGATAGCTGACTGATCAATGATATCATCGTGAGTCATGACATAGATAGGGAGAAGTCGGAACACTGATAGGAAGAAGGAGGAACAAGGATAGGGGAAGATCGGATCATCGGCGATGTGGAGCAAGCGAAATCGCCCGAGATCTATGATACAAGGTAAAGATGAAGTAAAGGCGATAAGCGAAGCAAAGAGACAGAGAGAAAAGACATAGTAAGAACATAGGAGACAGTCATAACAACATCAGCTTCCAAGACATCTTGATCTATTGCAAACTCAAGAAATCTTTCTGTTGTGACTCTACAAAAGAGGCTATGAAGCAGCTAACGAAGATCACAGAATATGTCTCCACACACCAACTTAACCACTGTTTCCACATCACCTCTTTGGAGTTGGAGTCTCTTTCCTCTGTAATGAAACAATTTACTCTGGTGGCTTTTGTTATAGGCTCTACTGTCATATCAGAGCCTGTCAACATCCATTCTAACCCTAACCCTATCCACTTTATCTGTTCTGTGTTAGGCTTTCATGTTAGCAAAGCCTCTACTACCTGGTGTGGCTAAAATTTCTGCAAGTTTAGCATGGTCAAGTTTGGAAGGGTTCTTTTTCATGTAGCCACTGATATGCACCTAAAGTCCCTTTTTATGAAGTATGGAAACGATCTGGAGTGCCACCTAATACATACTCCATCAAGATGTCTTGGATAGCTATCGTTCTTCCAAGTGTTTCCATTCATAACAATACCACCACCAAACTTCCAAACAATATTGACATTGTAAAACTCTTAGTTGCATGTGCTTCCATTTTTTCCATCCTCTAAGAAAGAGAGAAGCACATATTTATAAAAGATGATGAATACTGGGTTGCCTCAGATTGTCTCAAGGTCTCCATAGATAAAGACACTCCAACTTGTGATCACTTGAATCATTGGCCTGGCATCACTATTATTCTGCCAGAGGTGTGCAACAAGCCACTAGCCTCCTGTCCTTGCCTTAAGCCAGCAGGCTATTATCTTGACAATTATGAACCTCCAATGCAGCAAGATACCACTAGGAATATTTTGGAAAGATGGTAATGATCAATGGAAATTGCAAGAGAAGGATGCAGCTTTTATTCCTCCCTCATTGTGTGGAGAAACAAGAGAGTTTATATGGGCTTTGTACTGTTCCTGTGGTACATTTTTGGTTTGGTTTTCTTGCTGACGTGAATTATTAAATGGATCGTTAGAAGCCCTAGCTGGTAAGCTACTCTTTGTTGCATGGACCATGGACCCCTGACTGATTGCTTAAACAGGTCATTTCAATGCCCTGATGCTTCATGTTCATCACCATCAAAAATGCCTCCCTGGAAGCCATGGTTTTTAATCGGATTGAGGGATAAGGAGCTTACCCCAAGTGTCCAGGTATGTTAGGAGACTGGGGGTATGCTGCAGATCTTGTAAGAAGTCCTGTGACAGTGAATCATGGTAAGTATATGCTATTTAGCTAATATTTTCAAATTTCTAAATATTTGCACACTGATGGCCAGGGTACTTTCCTTTACATGGCTACTCAATTCCTGTCACCAGAAAAGAATGCTACCAGTCATACAGCCCATCATGACTTGGAATACTTTTTCTGGATTCTTTGGATCATTTGCATCAATATGAATGGCCAGATGTGTACAACAAGAAAAAACAAAATTGCCAAGATTGAGTCCAACATGATTAAGAGTTTTACATTGAGACTTGTTGATGGTCATTGCATAGACCAGATGAACAGGAAACTGCTATCAACAAAATGGAACAGGGAAATCTTCCAGACTAGAATCAAGAGCCATGCGAGGGATGAAGCATTATGAGACTCAAAGGACAAAGGGACTGAAGACTAAGAGGAGCTCCTGTCTTCGTATTGAAGGACAAGAGTTTGAGAATGATGAGAGACTAAGAAAACTTGAGGGACGAAGGGACTCAAAGGGTGGGCAAGAGCGAAGTATATTTTGAGTAGCTCTAGCTTAGGGTTTTACAAATGAGAGGAAGTCTTTAAGTACTATGAGATGGAAAGCAATAGAATCACATGGAAGGTGTGTGTCATCCACAGTATGGATGAGTCAGAAGCTGCGGATGGCTGTGAATACATTAAGCAAAAATAAGGAAATAAGAGATAAGCATAAGCAGGATGACAAGGGAGATGTGAGTAATATACAGCAAGAGATAGGTCACTGAAGCTGTGTATATCTAAAATAGAAGAGAAAGACGATGTAAAGACGGAAGGAATAATCAAAGAAAAGGGAACATAGGTAAAGAGAAAAGAGAGTGGTCGATCGTAACATTACCTCCTTTGTAGGCTTGGAGTCACCGACCCAAGTTCTAGTATTGCTGCGTCCATATCCCATCTCTGTCGATGTTTCTGTATCCTCCTTCACTCCAAATGGGAGATCAGTCATTGTAATCGATAAGATTGGGGTCTAGGATAGTGATACAAGGAGCAAGGAGCAAGAGCGAGGGCGTTTAGAGTGCAAGATTCCTCGAAAGGGTCTAGCTGAACCTTGAGAAGAGTGGGATGACCTATACCATGGCAGCAGTGGCTTTCATGATCTATTCCTTGGTGTTTATCACATTTTTAAAAGATTTAGAATGCACCAAGGCTCGCTCTTCAAGTCATATAGTCACTGAGAGCGAGACAACAAGAGCCTCCACTTTTTTCCCCAATTCAAACTCGTACATGGTTGACTCTGATGTGGCCATGAGTACTCTATTCCCATTACTCTACAATGATCCGGGAATCTTGAACATAATCAACATTGAGGGCGATTCGTGGGCAGTGGAATTCACAGACGTTGGTTACTCCTCTGAAATGGGATCACTCATGCTCCTCTTCAATTCCACCCACATCGGCATCCCTTCTGCGAATGACTGATTCAATTGCCTCCTTGGTCTCCCTGGTATTTACCATGTGCTGCGCGAGGTTAAAGCCACATTCTGGGCTTGACATTCGGCATTATGTCTGGGCAAAAATATCCCAGAAGCTTAGGAGGCATGAGCCAAGGTGAAACTGGTGTTGGAAGTGTAGTTGCTATTCATATATACTACCTTTCCAGGACTGGTCTTAATCAAGTCTATTATGATATCTAAAGCATAGTCACATTAAAGACTAAGGTTCTAATAGTGTATCTTGAAGACAAGACCATATGTAACATCACTATAAAGTTAGTCTAGACTTTACACAGCAGTTTACTCATCAGCCTACTCCAGACCAATGCTAGAACTGAAATACTTATGCTATTGGATAACACAAAACTCTTAGTAATAATCTCCTTATAAATTTGGTACTTTGAAGAAGAAATAACTTTACCTGGACATCAGGACCCAACTCTTGGAAGAACTTGGTGAAGGCATTGTAAATGAATTATTTGATGTTGTGTGTCAATGGAAGATCAAGTTTTGTTGCTGTGGGACACATCGCCACCAAGCAGTTTTTAAATGTGGCTTGATCAACCACCATAAGTGACTTAATGTCTCTTTGCATTTTTTAATGTACAATACAATAACCTAGTCCTGTCTGTCACTTAGCAAACTCCCCACTGCCAGTTGTGGTGTAGGTGGAGTGCATGAGAATTCAAGCAAATATATGATGAATGGACATAGCACATGCAAGATTTCTCATTCTGTGACAAGGCATATGAGGTTCATTGCTTGTATAAATCAACCAATCCCTTGTCAGATCTGTTGTGGTATGTTTCAGAATGTGAAAACTGTTGTAGTTTGTGCAAAAAAAACAATTCATCAGGCTCAAAGAAAGATGCAGGCATACAGCAAGCTGAAGGAGCTGAAAAGACCTCCAGGAAGTTTTAAAAGTACTTGAAGTGTTGGAGAAAGAGATTGCACTAAATCTTCCCTTCAAACCTCTTGTTCAGCAAGGGACTTGTCAGGCAATCCTAGGATAATTTGTTGGAAGAATACAAATATAGCTTTTTGAACATCCTTCCAATTTCTTTGAACACCATTGCATTATCATTGACATTTGATGGTGATATTCTTAAGCATAATCTATGAGCTATGATAATATGAAATAATAATAAACAAGATATCATGATATTCAACCCAACTTCTCACTTACCTATGCACATATAGTTGCTGCTTCTTGCAAAGTTATATTGGAGCCTCAACTATGTTCATTTCTGAACAACTCAAAATGTCGGACCATGGTGTTCAGTTCCATAAACTGCCCTCCAAAAGGCTTGATGAAATGGCACATTGCCAAATGATATTTGTATGATATATTAATCTAGACTGGAACATTAATACTACTCTAGTTACTAGTGGGATTCACTTAGGCTATGCAACACTATTATTTGGCTATTCTTGAGTTATACAATTTGAATTCTGCACTTGCTGAGAGCTTAGTCACATGAATATGCAATGAAAATGAACAAGTCCATAAGATCAAGAAGATCAGTTGAAAAAGGAGATACAGATAAACTACAGTCAATAGATAGATTATAGATATGCCCGTCCACCCTCTCGCTTGTCCACTACCTTTCACCATGCCTCATACATCTGGAAAACAGGTTCTGCTCAATGCAATCAATCAGTTAGAGTTGAAAATTGCTGAACAACGGTTAAAAACCTTACAGAACTCCTCCTCCAGTGAATCCTTGATCTCTATCTTATCCGGGGAGTACATATATGTTTCCCCCCCTTCCCCTGCCTCCCCTGCCTCTTTCTCCACTGATGGTGGTTCAATTAGTGTTTAAAAGTCCAGTCCAGTCCAGCTTCTTGCCAGAAAATAGGGCACCCGGACCGCAACTGGTCCTAATACAACTCTTAGTAAGGGCAACCAGCAACTGGTTCTATCGGTCTAACAAGCGGTTGTGACTGGATTTGGATCAGTTGCCCTGGGGACCGGTTGTCAGGCTCAATAACTGGTAGGCCGGAGTTGGTCCACACCCCTAGCTACCATGCCATCAATTTTTGACATAGTTATGACCATTTCCCATAGAGATTTGACCTTTTCCGACAGGCATGTCAATGTTGAAAATATGTCATTGTACACAAATAATATTATACACCTATTATATGTGTTACTAATGCTTAATAATTGCTGTACTGAGTCTTCTGTATACCCCTGGCGAGCACCAGAAAAATAAGTGATTATGACCATTTCCCACAGAGATATGAGCAACTATGGGTGGCATGTCAGTTTTGTGAACATGCCAATGAATACATATCATGTTTTGACTACTAAGTTGTTATGCTCAACATGTGTATTTAATATGGCTGTATATGAGTGAATGAGGTTGTGAATAATAGTGTTTACTCAGTTGTATATTTCAATATACAAGTGAATAATGTATGGGATATTCATATCTGGCTCACAAAATGTCAGAAAAATGTGGAAAATCACCAAAAATTATGGAATGTAATATAATAAATAGGGGGTGGCTGTACTGTGATTGCAACCGGTTTCAAGCAGTTGCAAGCAGTTGCCTGAACTCCCGAAAACCAGGCAACAGTTGCGATCAGCTGCAGTCCAGTCCAGTTGCCAGTTGCATCACGAGTTGCCAACTGGACTTTGAAACACTAGGTTGAATAGTCACGGTATCATTGATCACATCGCACGAAGAGCACACAGTTCATCATGGCCACCTAGTTGATGTGATACAATCATTCCGCGACAAGGTTGTGCGGGCACGCATATTAAACCACAACATCACTCCACCACTCCAAGCATCTCAGATCCACCTCCTCGAGCACTTTGCCGACTTTCACCCTCACTTGTTTCACAAAAAGGTCTGTGTCAATCTGGACGTCTTTGACTGTATTCTAGATCTCATTAGTGGGAATCCTAGATTCCAATTGCGCTCCAATAACCCACAGCTTCCTGTCACACTCCAGTTGGCGATCTTCTTGAACCACGCTGGCCATTACAGAAATGCTGTATCGCCCAAAGACGTCTCGCAGTGGGCTGGGGTTAGCATCGGATCAGTCATCAATTGTACAAACTGTGTCATTGTCTCTATTCTCAATCAGCATGACGAGTTCATGGAGATTCCTACCATGGGAAAGAAGATATGCGGTTAGCATGTGAATTCATGGAGAAAATGATGTGCGCTGAATGGAGCTGGGGGGTCTTCACAGTCGACGGGTTCACATTTAACCTGTTTGAGAAACCAATGCTCTATGGCGACATATTTATGGATAGAAGAGGAAAATACTCCCTTAATTGTCAGGTAAGTATTGAGATAGCAAGTCTCGATTGTGGGTGCAGTACCCTTTATGGGGAACTAAGAGAACACTGGGAGATACTCACTGTTTATAGTCTTGTGATAACAAACAAGGTAGAAGGTAGTTGCGAGAGTGAAGACTCCAGAAAATAGCTTGTGTGAGAGTAAGATGGAAGAATGAGTAAAAGACTCGTTATTGTCCTAGAGCGAAAGCTCCAGGTTTATATATTACAAAGATATTTGTATCTATATATGTATTCTCCTATAATAGGGAAATAGATATAGAACTCTATAAAAGGTCATGGAAGGATGACGAAGATATGAGTCATCCGCAGTAAGATACTGCTATCATCCAATGGCGTTAATAGCCTTATCTATGTGATGAGTAACATAAACAGCGTAAGTAAAGATAAGAAAGATAAGAGATAGTGAGTCATATCTATGAGTCGCACCTAGTTACAAAGTGTAACCAATTAGTAATATGTGAGTCACACTACTAGGAATCATAGTATAGAAGCAAAATGAATCTATGATTCTCAATACTCCTCCTTGCTAAAGTGTAAGCTCTTCATGTAGAGCATTTCGAAGAAGGAAAGGGAATTAGGCCTAAAGCTTTCCTACCAGCTTTGAATGGAACCTTCAACAGATTCTTTGTAAAGATATCCGTGAATTGTATATTCGTTGGAACATAGAAGAGTTCCACATCACCAAACTCTATAGCTTCATGAATGAAGTGTTCATGGAGACAAACATGTTTGATGTGACCTTCCTGAGCTGGGTTTGAAGCAAGGAATGTGGCTCCATGGTTATCGGCACACATGGGTATGGCTTTGAGCGGACAGTTGAGTTCAGAGAATGAATTCCGAAGCCATTGCAATTGTTTTGCAGTGTCCGTCATGCCACAGTATTTCTCTTCAGTGGAGAAAAGCCTGACTCTCTTCTGTCGTCTGCTGATCCACAAGATAGGTCCATTTGCGAGGTAAACAACTAGCCTGTCGTAGATCTGGATGTTTCTGGATCTCCTTCCCAATCAGTATCACTATAAGCGATAAGACTAGAACTAGGTCCATATCTCGAGTATAATATGCAAAGGTCTTTCATTGTAGAAAGATATCTGATGATATAAAGGGCTCTTTGCAAATGTTCCTTGGAGGGATTGGCTGCAAATTGGGACATCTTGATAATTGCATAAGTGATATCAGGTCGTGCACCAAGCATAATGTAGAGCAATGATCCAATGACCGATTGATACAACGATCGAGGGAGGTAGTAGCCTGGTTCGAGTTAGGTCTTGGCGTATAGCCGGTGGGTAGAGGAGTCAAGACAGGTTTACAATTCTCCTGACCAAAGCGTTGAATAACTTTCTCCGCATAGCAGGTTTGGTCTAGGATCAAAGTTCCCTTTGATATGTCTCGAGTAAAGCAAATACTCAAGTACTCTTTGGCTTTGCCTAGATAGCGAGATTCCCATCTCTTCATGAATGTCCTGACATGAGCATCCACAAGCAATTCTTTACTACCAGTAAAAAGTGAGTCATCAACATAAACAATAAGAATGATAATATCCTGACTAATAATCTTAACATAAGTTCCTGGGTCTGAAAGCGAACAGGTGAAACCCATCTCCAGGAGTGATTTGTGTAGCTGCTTGTTCCATTGAAGCACAGCTTGCTTTAGTCCATAAATGGACTTTCTCAGTCGACAGACTTGTGTCTCCTGACCTTTGACGACAAAACCTTCTGGTTGCTCCAAGTAAATCTCCTCCTCGAGTTCGCTGAAGAGGAAGGCTGGTTGGACATCAAGAGAGTGTAGCTCCCAGCCATTTTTTCGTAGTCTATTCCGAAGACTTGTGTGAATCCTTTGGCAATGAAGCATGCTTTCTTTCATCCATCGGATTTCATAGCAAATACCCATCTTCCCTTGATGGGGTGACATCCTTTAGGAAGGTCTACAAGTTCCCAGACATTTATAGCCAATCTCCATGTCTTTTGTTTGTCTTGGGATAGTTTAAGAATGTCCTGATATTGCTTAGGAACAGAGTCAGGTGCAATTACAGCTGAGAGGAGATTGTTGATGCGTCGAGCATATGACTCGTACATCTGATTTGGGTCATCCACTAAATTGGTGGGTAAAACATCCATAGGTTCAGCAGGTCAAATGTACTCCTCCTGAATTGGAGTCATTGGATGATCATTTAGGTCTTACTCAATTTCAATCGGCAGTCAATTCCCATAAGTGTTATCAGGAAGAATCCTAGACACTGGAACTTGATTAGATCGTCTGACTTCAATAGGAGTAGGAGGGAGACAAGTAGCAGAACGGTCATCCCGAGTGGGATGATGTTGGTGTGGTTTCATTCTGAACTCTGGTAACATTTCATGACATTGCTGACAAGGTGCTAACCATAACTTCGAAGGTGGAGGAGAATCTCCTTCTTCATCTTTGTTGTAGGGTGGTAACATGTACCGTTTGTGCTAATGCAGATCCTCGAGAGGATATCTGTGTTCAGTCTCTGGTTTAGGGCATTTACGACCAGGTATAGGTGGAGAGAAGATCTGAAGAGGAGGATGAACTGGAGAAAGAGTTCTCTCTGGTGTAGCCGGAGGTTCCCATGGTTCATTGTCCTCATTAGGTACTTCATCGAAGAAGTTCTGTGGCGGCTGTAGGACTTGCTGATGTCGAGGACCATCCAAAGGTCCA
>JBBPNU010000868.1:0-12445 GCA_038091055.1 Leccinum angustisporum
AGTTCTTTTCGCAAAAGAACATCTTCGCCCCCAAATTAAGATATCATCTCTACGGCGACGACGACGTATGTAGAAACTAACCGTCAGTGTCCCCGTCCTCCTTGATAACAGCGAACGTTTTCCCAGGTTTCCACAATTTGATGTCCAGCTTCGTATCGATAAACATGTACTCTTTGACGGCCTTTGCAGATTGAGGACGTTCTGGTAATGCGTCTACGAGATCTTGTTCGAGCCTGAGTAGCGCAGGCATGTTCTCTATCAAGAGCCATATGTACTATGTGTCGTCGTTTAGTCTATCAGATAGTACATAGTTGAAAGCGAAGCGACATACCAATTTCAGATATTCCGGGATCAAGAGCTGTTCGAAATCGGGATGTGCGACGAAGGCCCTGATCATGTCCGCCGTCGCGGACCCCATCTTCCATCGGCTACCGATGATCTTCTGTTTGTACACAAGAGGGCTCCACCAAGAGGATACCTGTGAACGAGTGAGATCGAGATCGAAAAATACCGCAAACCAAGAGATGTGCGTATTTGCGGTAAAACGTAAAGTACAAAATACCGCAAATCGCGATATGTGCGTATTTGCGGTAAAAACGAAACATCGATTTGCGGCAAACGCACCTATGTGTCGATTTGCCGCAAAACGTAAGTAGAAGAATACCGCAAATCGATAGATGTGCGTATTTGCGGTAAAAACGCAAGTAGAAGAATACCGCAAATCGCTATATGTGCGTATTTGCGGTAAAACGAAACATCGATTTGCGGCAAACGCACCTATGTGTCGATTTGCCGCAAAACGTAAGTAGAAGAATACCGCAAATCGATAGATGTGCGTATTTGCGGTAAAAACGAAAGGTAGAAAATACCGCAAAACGGTACGGGTGTTATATTGCGGTGAAATGCTTACCTCGAGCAACGCTTTCGAGACCCTCTCCAACAGCTTGGCCAACGATTTCCAAACGGAGACCGACATGAAGGGCATGAGATCAGGTTGCGAGGGACAATGAGAGTGTAAGATAAGATTCGCCTTGGAAGCACAGTCCCTCCACGCCGTTTTGATATCGTCGTCGGTGTCTTTGAATTCGGGATTCTTCGACCGTTTGACCGCTTTCTCGACGAGCTGTTCTACTACTTCGCGTGCGTAGTTGTCGTACGCCTCCTTCCATTCCGCCACGTTCTGACCCATGTATTTCCATTCGTCGGCGAGCGTTTGAAGGTATGCCTCGTCGATGGCGGCGCGAATATCGTTGTTGATGGCTTCGACGATAGGCGTCGCGTTCTCGAGGCTGCGCATGCACTTATCGAGGAACTCCTCTGCTTCTGACCGTTCCTCGTCGCTGGACTTCGGGTTGGCTAGAATAGTTTGGGAGCGTTCGACCTGGGGAGCGTTCCAGGGAACGTTGTTGAAACACAATCGAAGACGTTCTTCGAGGAGGATAGTGATCGCCGTTAAAAGCTGTTTTAGTTCAGTTAGTTAGTAGTGGAAGATCGTTCGTAGATGAACAGTTAGCGACTTACCCCACCGTAATCGGACGTGAGATCTTTGCTGAAGCTCGATATTTTGAATATATCGGAGTGGACGTAGTGAGTCGAAGGGATATTGACGATAGTGTCGAGCAAACGCCAGATGTAGTCTTGCGATAAAAGGGAGGCGATCTTGTACCCTCGAGAACTCGAGCGTTGACTTTGGTGGTGATCTTGATCTTGATCGTGCCAAGTCTGGCCTTCCGATCTCATCATCCGGTACGACTGTACCACCCCTTCTTCTACCGTCTCACCGTAGTTATAGAGCCTTTGGTTTGTCGACAGATGGATGCCGGTAGACTCGTCTATTTTGCCTAACTATCGGTGAGTTCACGCTTCGTTGAAATCAGTGAGAAGTTGACTTACTTTCGTCGTACACCGCTACGATCCACGATCCTCCAGAAATAACAAGCCCGTGCAAGTGTTGCACCAAGGCCTCGGCCTTCCGGGCGTCTTCATCGGCTACGATACCAGGTTCGTCGCGTTGCTTATCCTGAATCTCCTTCAGATCTCGTTTCGCTAAACTTAACGCGTTTTTCTTCCCCTTGATCCAGTCGATCAAAGCGCTGCGTCGGTGACGTCCTCCGGCAGCGGTGATGGTCGTGCTCGAGATACCTTCTTCGGCATCCTTTTTGAATCGCAGCCACGGTAAGTGCGAGCCGTCTCTCTGAACTGGTCCTAACTCATCCGCCTTCTTGACCGTGTCCAAGATGAGAGCGTTCAGGTTCACGATGAGATGGATCACGTTGCCTTGGCCATATCGATCGAGCCCGTTGGCCAAGAACGAATCCAGGAGCGAAGCTTTCTCTGTAGCGTTGAGTTCTCTTGGATTATATTTACCGAATTCTAGGGTTCGTTGAATGATATCGATCTTCGCGAAGCCTAAGAAGGCTTTGTCGGCCTTCTCTTGCCGATCGTAGAACTGGTCGATATATTTGTCGACCTTCATCTTCGAGGTGAGCTCAGCGGAGTCGATTGCTACGGCCCCAGCGTCTTCTGCGGTGATAGTACGTTCTTTTCCTTTTCCTTTCTTGTTCCCTTTTCCTCCTTTCGGCGGCATGGTGGTGACGAGTGAAGGTGGGTGGTGGGGAGAAATGAACGCGGTCTCTGAGAGATCTTATCAATGATCACTGCCTTTTTGGTATTCATTATGGCCGCAATTCGGCTCAAGTGTCGTTTTGCGGTAATTGTGGCGCGCGAATTCATAGACTCGTAGTATGTAGTATCCACGAAATTCATACATAGTAGTAGTACTAAAGACAATTCTAAACTAAAGAGAGGGAGTGGGCTGCCGACTCAGTCAGACATTATCTCAATTACCTCTACCTGCCGCTCCAATTCGTCTAAAATCCTCTCCGAGTCCCACCTCACCCAGAACTCCTCGAACCGTTTCATCGCGTCGAGGCTGTTCCTAGGTAGTAGTAAGACAATGATTAAATGAGTAGTCCTCCCCTCCTCGTTCGTTTGACTCGTTGCACTCACCAATATCTTCTTCTTCTCCTCCCTTCGTCGATCGTTCCACCTACCCTCTTCACCTCCTCTCGAACCCATGCCATCAAACGGTTCGTCCACCCATCCACTTCGAAAGGCATGTTGTCTAAACTCCTTTCCCTTCGTTCCAACAATCCCACCGTCGGCGTTCGGCACATCGGACACCTGAATATCTTTTCCACCACGTCCTCGTCACTGTCTTTGTAAAACGTCTCCCACGTTTGCGTCAGACACGCTCCACAGAACTTGTGTCCACACCGCGCGTTCATTCGTGTCACATTTTGCCTGCCGTTCGAAGATAGAGGAAGAGGAGTCCGAGGTAGGTCAGTCTAAAATCCCATCATGATTTGTACTAGTCAGTCACGCTCACATCGTATCCTGACATCTGCCCACAGAAAAAAAAATCGTTAGTTGTCACGGTTGTCGTTCAACCAGAGCAAATTGAGCTTCACTGACATGGCACACTGAAAGTGAGTCATTATCAACTTCTCCGTCATTTTCAACTCCCCCTTCTTCTCCATCTCCTCCTCCTTTTCCAAGTCGTCCGATTCTTTGTCACTTTCGACGGTGATAGCTCTTCGGAGTCCAGGTTCTTTCCTTCGAGCTTCCTTCAGTGACTCCTCCAACTCCTTCACTTTTTTTTGTAGCTCCTCCACCACGGACTCGGAACTTGAATCCCCCCCCTCTTCGACGTTCCTCTCTCTCTCCTTACCTTTCAAGTTCTCACCTTCAGGTGTCTCCTCCGAGTCTTCGGCCAGATCCCTCTCCCTCTCCATGGCCTCTCTGTCCGATTGCTCGATCAACAACCTTCTCTCTGTGTCAGGCAGGCAGGGTGTATCAGTGAATCACGATGTAATCATATTTTATTGTTATATATCTTTGTACTTCTCCAACTCTGTCGCTCACCTTGATTCTCTAATATAATTTGTCTCATCCGTTCACCTTTGAATCTTGCGCGTGACATCGAAGTTACGTCTGATCGTAGCATTTTTGTTTTTTTTTTGTTTTTTTGGGGGGGCGGGTGGGGTGGGGGTTTCTGAAGTGAGGCTTCAATGCGTTTTCTGATGTTAATAACCACTTATCTTTCGAGTTATTTACCGCGGCAAAATGAGGGGTAAGTGATAATAAATATGGTAAAATTGAAATACTGGTACATGTCCGATCTGCTTCAAATTACGAGTACTAGTAGTACCTTTCCTTATCCTCCTCACCGTAGTCCTGGATAATGCTTCCACTGGTTCCAGGTTGACTACTAGCACATGAGAATTCAATTAAATTTGACATGAAACTTCCTCCCTGGCGGGCCCTTGGGCTTTCAAGTTGGCTAGTGATAAATATGTTAATGCGAACATCTTGCTTTTTGAATGAACGAGTGGAATGGCCTCTGCCATTTGATACTACTACTAGCCACCAAGATAATATTGGCTCGTCGTACATGTCATTTTATGTAGTAGTAGTATTTTATGTATGATGAATTAAAAATTTCAGGTGACGGCTCGTCGGAGGATTTATTTTTATTTGGCCATATTAATGTCACGGTGAACACATACTACTAAACCCCTCCCCCCCGGCCCCCGGGCCCACCAGTGATAAATATATTAATGCGAACATCTTGCTTTTTGAATGAACGAGTGGAATGGCCTCTGCCCATTTGATACTACTACTAGCCACCAAGATAATATTGGCTCATCATATGTGTCATCATATGTAGTATGTATGATAAATAATAAATTAAAAAATTCACGTGACGGCTCATCAGGGGATTTATTTTTATTTATGACTTTGGCTCATTGATTCGAATAATAAATATGACTGAGAGATTGTACATTTTCACCGTGATCATATAATAAATAATCAACTTCATGCAAGCTGGATTGGCACTGGCAGGTAGGTCACGGTGCACCGTGTCTTGTCTGTCGGACGGTGATGGGTGTTCTTAGTTATGTTTTTTGATATGATTGGTAATTCATCAGGCACACTCTTTGAGGCTCACTACTAAGACTTGAATTGTGTTCAACTCATTGATGATACACCACAACACCGGTGGTAGTACCCAGGTCCAGAGGCCATGCCACTCCGTTCATTCAAAAAGCAAGATGTTCGCATTTTCAAGTTCATGTAGTAATGTTCAATACATCACATATAAGTATGCAATGCATCCAGTGAGTTCAGATGCACAATCATCATATCAAATGCTGGGAGTGGGGACACTGGGGGAGCATTTTTTTTTTTTTTGATCACTGCGGGTATTTTTATTAAAAAAAATCTCCGTGTATTCATGCGGAAAATACAGTAGATCATTGTATGATATTGCATTGAGTGGACACGTTGAACTCATTATCAACAACATGTGTTAACGATGAATTAGTAGAAAAGACATTGAAAAAAATGCACTTACTATATACAACACATGCCAGTGGATTTTTTGACATCCAAGTCATTTTTTTATTCATCTATAATCATATACTATACTTTAGGGAGAGCATCATCGGTGACCGTGTGCCTGATTTCTTTCTCGGATATTTTATTTTATTCAACCACTGCCAGTGTGAGGTCTTCAGAATCAATGACAAAGAGCACTGACATAGTAATAGAGCTCTATTAATTATGCTCCCCAGGTGTTGTGAATGAACACCTCCGAGTCCTCATTACTAGTATCCAACTCGAGTCATGCATGATGCTGGTAATATTACTAAAATTGTATCTGTTCCGAGTCGCTCGAGTCGAAATCGGTCCGTGACTTGGACTGCAGTACTATAACTTGAAAAGGAGATGAAAAATAGAAACAATCACCGTACAGATGACTCTATGGACTTTAAGAGTTGTGGTTGACTGCTAACCGACCTTGGTAGAAATGATCAGTGCAACTTGAATGATCCGAGTCAGTGTCGTCATGCATCATGTTATCATGTGAACTTGAATCGAGGAAGTTCAAGTTCAAGCAGCACAAATAATCGATGTGTCACACTCCTGGATCGTTTAACTTAGTTAACTCGAACTGTAGTAACATGATGATGGCAAGGTCATCCTTGACTCTCGAGCAACGATAAATGATTAATATAATTGATTGGCAACCGCTGGCAGTCGACTGATTGTGCGCAAAGTGAGTCCACTGGCATGTTTTAAAATACATGAATCCGAGTCGTGTACTACTAGCACCACAAGTTGTTCAACATTTATACTGTCAATACATAAAAAATGATTGTACATTGTTGCTTGACGACTTGGATTAGTAGCGGGGTCGTCGAAGGTGTGTTCATCACCAATAGAACCAGTTGTGCAGCACCGTGACAAACAAGTTGAAACAATCGTGACAACTTGAACATTTATACTGTCAATACATAAGATGATCGTACATCGTTCCTCGATGACTCGGATTCAAGTTTTTAGCGGGGTCACGGCGGTCGATGAATACTAGTACTAACCATACTTGCGGTCAACGACGAATAATAACATACTACCTTCAACTTGAACTTTCTGCAAGTCGACACTTTCAAGTGCAAATTGGCAACGGCCAATGGCCACTGGCATTTCAAGTTGTCATTCAGATCGAACGGCCAAGTTGAAAAGCAATATTAAATGATCCGGGTCAGCGAACGTAGTCACGAAATCAAACCCGTGATTTCCAGCAAATCGACATAAGTGTCAAATTGCTGGAAAACACGAATCAATGATCTTGATATTTGGGTGGCAGGCGGTGCTATCATTGTGGACTTGTGTGAAAAGTTGACCGCAAATCGAATCATTTGTTGCACAAGATGAAGAGGTTGTGGTTGACCACGACTCGGACAATAAACTTGAACTTGCATAAAATCAACCACATATACTAATTTACACAATTAAAACACAATGTGCATGCTACGGTCTATGTTATCATCAAGTTAATATCATGTATTTCGACCGTAACGTAAACACTCGAGTGAGTGCATGCTACTACGGTCTATGTTATCGTCAAGTTAATATCATGTTTTCGAAGTTATCGTCAAGTTTAGTATATCATGTATTTCGACCGTAGCGTAGCACTCGAGTGAATGCCTGCTACGGTCTATGTTATCGTCAAGTGGCATAGTATCATGTATTTCGACCGTAGCGTAAGCACTCGAATCACGGAGTGCCCTGCTACGGTCTATGTTATCGTCAAGTGGCATAGTATCATGTATTTCGACCGTAGCGTAGCACTCGAGTGAGTGCCTGCTACGGTCTAAGTTATCGTCAAGTTTATATCATGTATTTTGACCGTAGCGTAAGCACTCGAATCACGGAGTGCCCTGCTACGGTCTATGTTATCGTCAAGTGGCATAGTATCATGTATTTCGACCGTAGCGTAAACACTCGAATCACGGAGTGCCCTGCTACGGTCTATGTTATGGTCAAGCTAAATTGATGATAGTAGAACATGCGAAGAAAGAAGACTAATTTGGAACAATCGAACAAAAAAAGTCAAACGAACTCACATGATGATGAATGCCGTCACGATTCCCAATCCTACGCTCTCAAGTCCTGACTTCTCCAAGTTCTTGAGGATCGAGATTTTCTTCAAGTTGAAGCGTGGTGGCGACCACAAATCTGAGGGTAATGCGAAGTGGAGAGAGATAGAGCAGTCAAACGAACTCACACGATGATGAACACCATCACGGTTCCCAATCCTACGCTCTCAAGTCCCGACTGCTCCAAGTTCTTGCAAGTTGAAGTGTGGCAGTGGCCCGGCGCAAATCTGAGAGTGATGCGAAGTGGAGAGAGATAGAGCGGAGGTGGTCGTCACGGGTCTTGGTCGTGGTGTGAATTATGGAGAGTTGTCACATGTCACATGTCACACATACAAGTCTCTTGTCACGCATTACAATCACAATTACAATTATTTATCTACGGTATGCTTATTATCTACTAGTTCAATCTCGAACGTAACTTGATAGAAAGGTACCTTATAATATTACTACTGTCATTTGCGGCAAATCGACACTTGTATGGATTTGCCGCAAAACACGATCTCGAAAAGACCGCAAGTTTGAGTGAGTGCGCATCCGCGGTAATTTTGTACTTGCTAATCACAAAAGTCTAAAACCGAAACCCCCATTTGCGGCAAATCGACACAGGTGTCGATTTGCCGCAAAACACGATCATGAAAAGACCGCAAGTTCGAGTGAGTGCGTGTTTGCGGTAAATTCGTACTTGCTAACTTTCACAAAAGTCTAAAACCGAAACCCTCATTTGCGGCAAATCGACACTTGTGTCGATTTGCCGCAAAACACAATCTCAAATCTGACTCTGAGGATGCGGATGGCCGCAAATCGACACGTTGTCCGAATTGCGGTAAACGAAGAGGGTAAATATGTCCATGTTGAACAATAGCTTATGACCGCAAATCGACACGTTGTCTAGATTGCGGTAATCGAAACGGTGAGAAGGCGTGTTCTTAGACGAGTAGTACTATGTGATGCGATGGGTACACACAGTATCGTTCAATCATTTTCATTTACTATTAATACATACAATCATACGAATCACTGTACATCTAAGAATTTGTGGTTTGATCTTGTGAAACGACGACGGGGTGCAAATATACACGTACCACTGTGAACGAATTATCCTACAAGACGGAGCATCAGTTCAGAGTGGGCTCGAGTTCCCCCATGTCATCGTCGTTTTGAATGGTGGCAGTAGCACCGCGAACTGGAGTAGAAGTACTATGTTCTCCTAAAGTGTTGATGCGGGGTCTCTTCTTGAGAGAGGGAGCACGTGGAGCTTGACGAATATGATGAGGACAAACGAAACAGGAGGAAGGATGGACTCACGCGAGAACGCATTGATGGGAGCGTTGCGTTTAGATTCGTTCGTGCCGGACGGTGGCGGAGTGTTTGACAATTCTCGATCTTCTTCGATGTGATCTGTGACATTTGAAGCGACAAAAAAAAACACTTAGAAACTACATACCAAGGGACTTGGACTGATCGTTGGCAGCATCGAGAGAGTTGTTAGCCAAAGCTGAGATGACTCAAGGAAATACGGATTAGATAGATGACACACGACCACGATGAATTATTTACCTTTTTCAGTCGCATCGACCACCTCCGGCTGGACTGGATCAAGTCCTGTTGTAGCGTAGAACATGAGCAAATTCAGAAAGGAGAGTACTAGTAATATTTAGACTTACTTCGAAAGTTCTTGTCGAAACCGAGAGACTTCAAGTATTGCTCTGTTTGAGTAGCTCCGAACATGCATGAATACACTTTGATTGTCGATGCATTGTCGACGTCGTCGACATTAGAGGGTTTTCCGACCATATCAACCTTTTCTTCAAGTTGGTCTCCATCGTCGACTAGCCAAGAGAAAACGAAGTTGTCTTCCGATGGGAGTTCATCTTGGATTATAGCATCGACGTCCAACGACTTCTCGCGATGTTCGTACGAGCTGATAGTAAGAACCTGAAACAGACAATCGTTCAAAAGAGTGAGAGAGTGTGATGTATGTATAGATACGCACTTTGATGAGTTCTTTCGCTTTCTCCTTGACTTCGGAACGCATCGGTTTGCCGCGCGACGGAACAGAGGTCTCTGCCACAGGAAGGACGTTCGACGCATAAGGCAACGCTTGGATCGCGCGAATGAGTTTCTGCATGGATGCCTTGTCCTGTTCGCGAGTCAGCCTACGATCCATGCGATCGTTTTCATCCAAGACGTTGAACGGAATCTTGTCGGCAATCTTCGTGGAGTCGTAATCCATTCCGTCCGGCCAGGTGATGGTGCGAATGCCTTCTGCTGCTCCTGGATATTGGCGTCCTTTTCCTTTTTGTACAGCGCTGACGAGCACAGTGTCGATGTAAGCACGGATCCAAGCGGCGGCACTGTCCTCTTTGTTTAGAAGGTCGATCCGGTATTTGACGATGGCGGCGTATTCGGTCAAGGCAGAGCATATCGTCTCTTTTCGCATTCGTGATTCGCTGGAATCCGACGTCTTGCTCCAGGGTGCCGTGTGATAATTGAGTAGAGTGACGGCCCTAGAGAAGCCCTTTTGAATACCTGTGATCGTGAGCGAACGACGCCAAGGACTCATCCAATTCTTGATGTTGCGCGAGAACGTCTTGCCTCGGAGTAAGACCTTGATCTTCTCGTCCAAGATGGTCATCTCCATATGTAACTCCTTTCGTAGAAGAATCTCTGAATTTGTTGAATTCAAGTCTTTAACGAATGGAATATCGTGTGACGACAACGAACACGCACCCGGAGTATCCCCAGACTCTGCGACGACACGCATAGGTTGTCCTGGCTTCCACAACTTCCCGACGTCCTTTCCCGACTCCATTAGTAGCATGAACTCCTTCAACGATTTGGCGGTCTGAGGTCTTTCGGGCATTTGACATTTCTCGAGATCGTCTTCGAGTCTCATCAGTGCGGGCATGTTGTCTATCAAGGCCCAAATGAACTATGTCGAAAGGTTAAACGATAAATCATAGTAGCGTAACTTAGTATACGACTCACCATCTTGAGATAATCTTCGACGATCAATCCGTTCATGTCAGGATGTGAGGTGAACGCCCTGATCATATCAGCAGATGCAGAGCCCATCTTCCATCGGCTTCCGATGACCTTGTGATTGTAAACGAGTGGACTGAACCACGATGAGATCTGAAAATCGTATGAGTAAACGAGTTAAAAGTAAAGTAGATTTCACCGCAAATCGACATATGTGTGTGTTTGCGGTAAAACGATGGTGTAATTTCACCGCAAATCGACACCTGAGTGCGTTTGCGGGTAAAACGATGGTGTAATTTCACCGCAAATCGACATGTGAGTGCGTTTGCGGTAAAAGAAAATGCCACAAGATTGTGGCTGAATAGATGTGACGTCGTAGACTTACCTCGAGAACTGAACGAGACACTCTTTTCAAGAGATTCGCCAACGACCTCCATACCGAAGACGACATGAACGGAACGAGATTGGGATCGTCCATGATACCTAAGACAACTTGGGCCTTCGATCCACAGTCGTTCCAGGCTTTCTTGGTGTTCTCAGGTGCGTCGCTCATTTCTGGTTTCTTCGACCATTTTCCGACAGTATCTTTCAGCCGATCTACGATGTCGAGGACGTACTGTTCGTACGGTCCGGTCCACTCCTCCACCGTTTGTCCAAAGTACTTCCATTCGTTCTCGCCGCCTAGTGTTTGAACATATGCTTCGTCTATGATCTTGCGGACGTCGTCGTTGATCGCTTCGAGGACGGGGGTCGCGTTGATAAGCGTCTTCATACATTCCTTAAGGTATGTCTTTGCTTTCTCCACGTCTTCATCTGTCGATTTCGTATTGGCTAACGTCTTCTGCGCTTGCTCTACTTTCGCAGAGTCCCAGTCGGCCGTGTTGAAGCATAAACGAAGCCGTTCTTCCAGAAGAATTACGATCGCTGTCAAGAGCTAGTATTTTCGTGAGTGAATATGTTTATTTCCTCGGTATCGGAGGAGTACTTACCCCACCATGATCAGATATAAGATCTTTGGAGAAATTCGTAATCTTGAAGATGTTCGAATGAACGTAGTGTGTTGAAGGTATGTTCACGATCGTTTCGAGAAGGCGCCATATGTAGTCTTGAGATAATAATGAGCTTATTTTGTAGCCTCGAGAATTCGACCTCTGATCAGCATCGGTCTCGTAATCGTGCCACGTTTGCCCCTCAGATCTCATCATGTGGTAAGATTGTACCACCCCCTCTTCCACCGTCTCACCGTAACTGTAGAGTCTCTGATTCGTCGAGAGATGTATTCCGGTTGATTCGTCAACCTTGCCTAATTACTAGTGAGTCACGCGTCTAAATCAGTGAAACGACTCACTTTCGTCGTATATAGCCACGATCCACGATCCTCCCGAGATCACTAGTCCATACAGATGGCTCACCAACGCCTCGATCTTCCGCATGGCTTCTGTGTCCACAGTTCCAGGTTCGTCTCTTTCTTTCTCCTGCATCTCTTTCAACTCTTGTCTCGCTGAATTCAACTTTAGCTTCTTTCCCTTGATCCACTCGATCAGAGCGGCACGTCGATGACGTCCCCCGGCAGCGACTATCTCGCGTCCCATCCCGTCCGACTCACTCGCCTCGGAATCCCATGTGAAACGTAGCCAAGGTAGGTGAGAACCGTCTCTGTTAGTCGTCTCCAAATCTGATTCGCTCTTCATCGTCTCTTCGATAACATCTTCGGCCTTGACGAGGATGCTGATCGCGTTCGATCGCCCATATCGATCAAGTCCATTACCCAAGAAAGAATCGACCAAGGCGTTCTTCTCCTTCATATCCAGTAGACGATTGTTGTATCGACCGAATTGTAAGTTCCTTTTGATTATATCGATCCGAGCGTATCCTAACAACGCTTGATCCGCTTTCTCCTGTCGATCGTAGTATTGGTCGATACATTTATCGACCTTCATTTTCGGTGTGATTTCAGT
>JBBPNU010000869.1:0-12439 GCA_038091055.1 Leccinum angustisporum
AAGCAGACGAGCGGAACCGAGGTCGGAGGTCGTGGAGGATTCGTCGGTGTCGTCGTATGCGACTGGGAGGGAGGGTTGGGGTGCTGCAGTCGAGGGTGCCGTCGCCGTCTGGCTTACGATCGTGGTCCCCGGAGCCTTCGTTTATGATCCCGCCGCCGCCTGTCGACCCTCCTCCGGTGGTGCGGACTGCTGCGATGACAACTGGGAACGGGCACGCTAATCCCAAGACGACAGAGCCGTCGGTACCCCCTTCGTCAACAGTGTCGACGGAGACAGATGCCACGGCCGCTGCGGGTACGGTCAAAGTGCAATGCAAGAGCGTGCGGATGAGTCTACAGCCTACGTTTTCGCCGACGCCGCTGGCGCTGTTCAATGAAGGCGAGGAGGATGGGGAGGAGAGCGCGTTGTGGACCCGAGCATTCTCGACGAAGGAGGAAGGGGACCGCGCTCGAGCGAGACGTAATGGTAATAAGCCTCAATCTGAACACGAGGACGTGTGGGCTGAGTGAGGAGGACAAGGCGTAAGGGCGTGCGAGGTGGTTATTGAGTCAGAGTCTGGATGTTGGCCGTGCCGGTGGGGGGTAACACCCAAACATCTGCCGATACCAAAGGCAAGGCGAGGGTGAGGGGATGAGACTTGGAGTCTTTGATTTTGTGTAGTTTTTTTATGGGTTCGGTGTCTCTGATCACTCATTTATTTCTCTAGCAGTATTCAATAGTATTTTGTTTTTCTTGCTCGTATTTTTCCACCACTATACTGGTTGCATTCATTTCAGTACCAGTCTACATATTCTGCAACGAGCAATGTACAAGTACAAAACATATGAGGGACCAAGGCACAATGTATCATAATCGAGAAACCAGTCACTTCCAACAAGACACCCAGGACTCCCCAAACAAGGATTGATCAACGGAAAGTTGACAACCTCTGCCAGGAGCTATGATTAAAGAGTGAAAGGGACGATAAGCAAGATGCCTATTCCAAGGTGCAATCCAACCAAAACAGCCACCATCAGAACCTGTGATCCAACCATCTTTTTCATCCAAAGCACCAAGAGAGAGAAGACCTTGAACACTCCACACTTTAATAGTGTTATCCCATGACACAGAGACAATGTGGGTTCCATCTTGTGAATAGGCCACAGAATACACTCTATCATGTCCCATAAATGGTCCTGCTACAGGCAGACCATTGGTTGCATCCCAAACCCCCATGGTATAGTCCCTGGAGCCAGAGACAATGCAAGTTCCACCAGGTGAATAAGCAACAGAGTCAACTAAACTTGTGTGTCCCTGGAATGGCCCTGCCACAAGTTGACCATTGGTTGCATTCCAAACCCTGATAGTCCTATCCCCAGAGCCAGAGGCAATGCAAGTTCCATCAGGGGAATAAGCAACAGAGTAGACTGAATCTGTGTGACCCTCAAATGGACCTGCCACAAGCTGACCATTGCTTGCATTCCACACCCTGATAGTCTTGTCCCAAGAGCCAGAGACAATGTGGGCTCCATTAGGTGAATAGGCAACAGAGTCAACTGAATCTGTGTGTCCCTCAAATGGACCTGCCACAAGCTGACCATTGGCTGCATTCCAAACTCTAATGGTCTCATCCATTGAGCCAGAGACAATGCAGGTTCCATCAGGTGAATAAGCAACAGAGTTGACTATTTCTGTATGTCCCTCAAATGGACTGGCCACAAGCTGACCATTGGTTGCATTCCAAACTCTGAGGGTGTGATCATGTGAGCCAGAGACAATGTGGGCCCCATCAGGTGAATAGGCAACAGAGTTGACTGAACCTGTGTGTCCCTCAAATGGACCTGCCACAAGTTGACCATTGGTTCTACTCCAAACCTTGACAGTCTTGTCACATGAGCCAGAGACAATACAGGTTCTATCAGGTGAGAATGCAACAGAGTTGATTGTCATTGTGGTTTGCTTGGAAAGACCTGCCACAAGCTGACCATTGGTTACATTCCAAGTCCGAATGGTCTTGTCCCAAGAGCCAGAGACAATGTGGGTACCATCAGGTGAATAGGCAGTAGATGTGACTGGGTCTGTGTGTCCATGAAATGGACCTGCCACGAGCTGACCATTGGTTGCATTCCAAACCCTACTGGTCTCATCCCAAGAGCCAGAGACAATGCAAGTTCCATCAGGTGAATATGCAACAGAGGCAACTGGTTGTGTATGTCCCTCAAATGGACCTGCCACAAGATGACCATTGGTTGCATCCTACACTCTAATGGTTTTGTCATGAGAGCCAGAGACAATGCAAGTCCCATCAGGGGAATAGGCAACAGAGTTGACTGGATCTGTGTGTCCCTCAAATGGACCTGCCACAAGCTGACCACTGGTTGTATCCCAAACCACAATGGTCTTGTCCTGTGAGCCTGAGACAATACAAGTTCCATCAGGTGAAAAGGCAATAGAGCAGACTGATCCTGTATGTCCCTCAAATGGACCTGCCACAAGCTGGCCACTGGTTGCATTCCAAACCCGAATGGTTGTATCATCTGAGCCAGAGACAATGTGATTCCCATCAGGTGAATAGGCAACAGAGCTGACAAAGTTTGTGTGCCCCTCAAATGGACCTGCTACAAGTTGACCATTGGTTGCATTCCAAACCCTTATGGTATGGTCCCAAGAGCCAAAGACAATGCAAGTTCCATCAGGTGAATAGACAACAGAGCTGACAAAATTTGTGTGCCCCTCAAATGGGCCTGCCACAAGTTGGCCACTGGTTGCATTCCAAACCCGAAGAGTGTTGTCATCTGAGCCAGAGACAATGTGATTCCCATCAGGTGAATAGGCAACAGAATTGACCCGTTTTTGATGACCTGAAATGAGATGAACCTCAGCTGGCCAATGTGCAGGATGCCCAGAGGTGATGGATGCATGTTTCTGCAGGTGATTAGACCAGAGTGCACAGAGTGGAGAACCAGAGGGGGTTTGAGGTATGGCAGATAGATACAGATGGCAAGTGGATTCTCTTAGGAAAGGAGCAAATACTTGGATGAATTGAGATGCCTCAGATGCTATCACACCAATTTCATGGTCCTGGGATTGTCTACATTTAATATTGATCACAAATTGTCATTGGTCATCTCACCTTGGCCCAACTTGACAGCCTGTTGCAGGCCTCTAGAGCAGATGAGATCATTGTCTGTGGTAAGCTGACTGAGAGAAGACTGATGGCTTCAAGCCAGTAGGGAAGGGAATTGTTGAAGAAAGATGTGATCTCATCCAACACATCTTGGTCAGGAGCAGAGCTACTGTGTTGCAGATGAACCATCCAGTATTGACAAGAGTATGCCAACTGAGGGGGAATGGCTGCCTTTACTCGACCTGGCAGGTCAGGAATAGTGGAGTTGAACTGTCGAGAGTCCTTGAGATCACAGATGTTGAAGTGAAGCTTCTCTTGCATGCATGCAATCAGAGCTTGGCCAAGAGAAAGAGAGTGATGGGATTGAATGACAACATGAAAGATGGAACTCCGAGCTCCGTCCAGCAAGTAGTCACTGAATGATGTGTGGAGTGGTCGGATGGGCTTCTCTTCATCATGTACCCCATCCAACAACGAGCCCATAGGTTTGATGATGTCCTGAAAATTCCACTCCTCTTGGGCCTCGAACAGCAAAGAAAGCGACATCAATGAGAGTGGCTCCTGCAATGCCAGCACAATGGCCATCACGTCTCGAAAGGACTGCTGAGCCTCACTCAATGTAAACAGTTGTCCAAGAATGGTATGGTATAGGTCATCTAGAGGGCGGACTGTGGTATTCTTCTTTCCCTGCTCCAAAAGGATCTTTAGCCGCCTTGATGGGCGGACCCCAGTAGAGCCTTCTCCTGTTATGAATCTACAAGCAGCAGAAGCCCATTGGAAGAGATGTTGCGAACGGTGGACGAGCAGTCGACACCACTCTTGCTGGGGCCAGGCAGTTTCTAGTGCAGTAAGATGATGAAGCGAATCGTAGATGAACCTCCGAAGGTCTTCATCCGCATTTTCCTCAGGAATCTCTCTCATTTGCTTATGGACCAGATTCAAGTCCGACGAGACCAACATGGAAAAGATATCATCTTCGGGTCGGGTAGTGATCAAGAAGCGAAGGTTGGTTGGAAGGGTATTGTCAGAAATTTGCTTTGCGATAGCTTTCAGCAGTTGCCCGCGATTGGTTCGACTGCCACTTTCATCGAGGGCGTCTATGACGACCACCAATGGCCCGATGGGATCGAGATGCTCAAAAGGTTCGATGATGAGCCGCTCGATCTGCTCGGTCGGTGATGCGGACGTGCAAAGCGCCCGGTTGTCTTTCACGACATCCCAAAGGGCAGATTTGTACTGCGGATCGTGATCAGACAAGTCCCGTGCGATAGTGCTGAACAAATTTTGGGGATTCCGCCTCGCGACATCGGTACTGGAGAAGCAATACGACGACCCTAGTCGCTTTTGCCCGTCGTACAGTCGAGCGATCGTGTGAGCCACGGCCGATTTGCCTGATCCAGCTACGCCAGTGAGCAAGCACACTCTAGGGGCATCCTTGTCGGGATTGTTGAGGATATCACAGATATCGCGAAGCAAGAACACGCGCGTCCCGGGAAGGCATCTCTTTTCCTGCACATATCTGGCACCAAATGCGTATGGCATGTCGTTCAGGTCTATGGCTTTCGCTGTATTCGAGGTTCGTGAATATTCACCCAGCAGTCCGTTACAAAGGTTGGACTCACCGGTACGATCCACGATATTCATCATACGAAAGACCATGATACCCGTGTGCACCGTCACACCTTCCAGGAATGAGGTCTTGAGTTCTTCTAACTTGATCCCATAACCATCGATCCTTGAATCTATATCAGAGAGCGTGTATTTTGCAGTCCGAGCCCCTGTTGATGGAGATCAGATACAAGTCGCAAGGCGGATTCGACGACGACTAACAAAAGTTCTTTTGCTGAGCATATACAGCGATGAAATACCCACACTCCGTCACTTGCTGTATCAGAAGCGTGATGGTTTTGATGTGTGCCTCGATCGCCCTCAAAGGTTTTGCGTCGTTGACGAAGTCGAAGGCATCACTCATCATGGCCGCCAGGCAAACGACCCGATCATCGCGATTTCTCTGGTCTACCAGTACCTGTGTGCCGCACAGCAATCAATTAGCGACAGGGATGTGATCGAAAGAGAGAGACATACTCGGCTCGCGGCGGATATAACAGACCAAGCAAGCGACGCGTAGGGATGAACCTGTCTTGCATTGAGATCATGGGAGTGTCGAGAGACTAAACGTCCAAATACCTCGGCGATGCTGGCCACGATCTTGTTGAACAGTTCGATCCTTTTCAACAAAGTACCCCACGTATTGTCGAATGCCTCTGCTCCACTCACAACCTTTGGGCCAACGTCAACCGCCAAGGATAGTACGGCAACCGCTGCGGGTGTGAAACCAAGTGCGTCGATCACTCCGGTCGCCTCGGTGCGAGCTTGTTCAGCTTGACGTTCGTCTGCATTGGTATCCCCGGGTGCGCTAACGGTCAACGCAAATTTGATGGTGATCGATGAACCATCGGAACCATCGGGTGTGTCCTTCAAGTTTGGAAGACGCTCCTGAAAGCCTGATCGGAAGGATCGTATCAGCGGAACGCACAGCAAAAAAAATCGTACCATTGCCCGCAGTGAGTTTTTCGAGAATGCTGCCAATAGTGTGATTGAGGCTTCCGACCAGTTTTGGTTGTCCAATGCGATGGGTTCGGTACACATCAACGATGAGGACGGAGTCGTCGTTGCCGTCACTGAGAGAATTTAGTTCGATAGCATAGAACGGCGAACATGCACCCACATAAACAAATTGTCGACCCAAGTGGTGCAGTTATTTTTCTCTTTCGCTGTCTTTGTCAGCCGCGATGCATTGCCTATCGAAAATTTGACTTGATATTGCCTCGAGAGAGGAAGTTTGCGCTGCCCCACTGAGCGAAGTTCGATTTCTGACAAAAAAGGAAAAGAAGGTCAATTTGTATGCGAAAGTAACTCATCAGGCATACCTTTGATGTTGATTATCTTTGCTCTAGAATCGCCCTCAGCAAGTTACTCGTGACCGTGGAGTGGATATACATACATTGTGGTTGGATTCATGGCTTTGAAATTGAGCTGTAAATTTTGCGTGAGTATTCGAGTACAGTAGTATGAGTTGAGTGAACGATGAACGATGGACGATGATGGACCGAGATGGATGGACGATGAATCGATGATCGATGATGGAGTCAGATGGACCAACTTGAACAAGCCATGATGCTGAGTCAGCAAAGCAATCAGCCCGGCCCCAGCGGCCCGGGCCGTGCGACTCACTTTGCTTTTTGTTGGACTCGCCGCGACGTTGATTGGTTCTCTGCAGTGCATATCTCTGGCCGTCTGGAGATCTCTCTTTCTGTCTCATTGGACCATCTACTTTGCTTGATTCTGTCCACCGTGCATCATCATCATCCTCTCGTTCACCTACTAAGACGAAATCCTAGTCCTTCAAGTAAGTATCAGCCCACATCTCATAAATCATGGATAATATCCTGTAATGCGAAGTTAAGACGTTTCAAGACGTTGGAGCGAACACACTCAGAGCCCATCATGAAAATGAAACACATGGTGCGAGATTCAGAAGTTCATAATAACTGACTTGTTGTCTGATCGCCGCGCCCATAGCAACCAACCATATGTGTTCATCTATCACGATGATCATCTTGGCTCTTCAAGGGCTCTTTTGACGGCCCCACTGCCTCTGAATCAAGTAGGTTGTGGGTGGCGCACAGCCAACACCATCTGACCGTCTCGAATCAACCACTCACCAGACGATGATGATGATGGGTTGAACTTCGGCGGCGTTCGATCGACTATCCCGTATTATTCCCTGTTGACTGATGGGAGTCATGCGAGGGAGAGGCCACCTGGGCCGTCGGACTTGTTTGCTGTACCCGTCCGAGTCGTCTCTGCGAGGCTTAGGACCGCGTTAGACCCGATCTCGGGACGGTATGCGAATTCAAGATGGCCATTTCGAGCCAGCGACAGCTCTCGTCAGTGGGCTACTGCTACCCGAGTCCCCGACCGCCGCTGTGACACTCAGTGGGAGAAGAACCCTCCAAGAACAAAGCCATTCGTGGACTCCGGTCTCTCGCCATGCATACAAGGTCACGGTATTCGACGAGCGACCGTAACGACTCCAGCTTGAAAATCAGTCTTGGATACAATTGATCTCGTCATTTCCTGGAAGCCGATGTCATGAACACGTGCGCCGATGGATCCCGATTCCCAACTGACAGGCAGTGACCATGCTGCAGTAATGACACGTTTGTGCCAGACCACATGGCATGTTACAGTTGCGACTCGGATCGCCGCCCGGAGATTGGCCACCTGGAAGATATTAACATGACTTGTTGGACAGAGTTCAATAGGCCCAGATGTCATGCAACCCGACTCGCGTTTGCTCTCCAACCTCATCGCACAAGAAAAGGAACATGCAAAACAACTCACCGCTCTCTTCCCCGTCGTAAACGCTGCACTCGCTTCCCTCTCCGCTTACGCCACAGTCAGCGGTCCACCCACCCAGTCCATCGCCACCGTCGTCCACGCGTTCGCAGCTGCAGATGACGCTCTACACCATCGCTACGCCCACGCCATCGACGCATGGCGCGCCCAGCTCGTCGCTCTCAAGGACCTCGAGGACGACCTTACTGCCGTACTCCGCGATCGTGATATCCTGTAAGTACTCTGTTCGACTACTTATTAGTACGCTTACTCACATCTCACAGCGTCACCCGCCTCCTCAAAGTCTCCAAATCCACCCGCGACACTCACCGCTCCTCGTCCACCCTTAGCACCTCCGCCTCCTTCTGCACCCACCCTTCCTCCAACGCCAAAACCGCCGCCGTTGCTCCATTTGCGTTCATGCCCGTGCCCGCACCCGGTAATACCAATACCAAACTCGCACAAGCCCAAGCAGAGCTCCAAGCCTGCGAAGCCCACCTGGTCTCCAAGGAACGCGAGCTTGACGTTCGTCGGATCGCAGTCATGCACGATGGACTTGGCGAACGATGTCGCGCGCTCATCGACTGCGCCGCTATGTGGGCCGAGATGGGAAAACAGGGGCTCAGAGCTCTCCAGGCCTTGGGTCAGAGCCGGAATCAGAGTCACAGCGATAATGGATACCACAGGAACCTGGGCGCTAACTCGGGTGCGCGTAAGCTTTCATTTGGTTACGGTTTCGCTGACACTTGACCATCTCCTAGTTTCGAAACCGCTCCCGATGCTCGTGTCAACTCACTTAGGCACACGCTCAGCTTACCCTTCGGACAGTACTTCCCAGATGGCAACTCGCTCCACCGAGGTGAGCCACGGAAGTCCTCCCTCGTCTAAACAACACCCAAACCCTCCCCAGGCATCCAAGCACAGGTCCGAGCTTAAGCCTCAACTCGAATCTGAGGTCCAACTCGCGCAAAGATTGAATCCCAACGCCGATACAGACGCCGATACCATTGCTCTCCCGCCTGCGCATGCCATTCCCGAGCTGACGGTTCCAACTGACGTTCACTCGCGGTCTCCTTCGAGTGATGGTCATTCAACGCCAGCAACAGTAACGCAGCAACCCCCTTTGTCCAAAATGACCTCAATATCCTCCGCACCCTCACTTAGACGGACAAGCAACAGGCTTTCTGATGAGTTTTCCGACGAAACCTCTGATGCGCCATCCTTGGCCCCGCATCATCCCCGGCACTCCCGCTCCACCATCAATGCCACCAAAACCAATGCCAACACGACTTTGCCCGCGCTCGCTCCCCGATCTCTCTCGCCCCAACCTTTCCCCACTCGCGACACCAGCAATTACGAAGAGTTCAACTACGGATACGGCGACCCATCTGACAGTCACCCTAACGGTGGGCCCTTCCAAGTTGCCGAAAATGACCCGTTTGAGGTCATCCGAGTCATCAGTCCTAGGGCATGCGTCGTCGCGCCCAATACAGCTACTGACGAGCTGATTCATCCCAACGCACTGGTCTCATTGAACACACCACGGGCACAGACTGGATTGATGGTCCCGACCTCTGCACCCGCTCACACTAGCACACCGGGTGTGCATACGAGTGTCTGGGACCCGATCGCAGGTAGTGCGTCAAAGTCTGTGTTTGGTCCAGTCTCAGGACCGACGTTTGCACAGCCCCAATTAACCAAACGCGAGCGCCAGACGCCGGCATTTTTAGGTTCGCTACGGGGCTTGTTTCAAAAACCCAACAAGCCTGAGGGCGAGCAGCAGAAGAAGAAGAGGGGGCGATGGGAGGACTCGGACGAGCACGGGTCTCATGAGCCATCTGGACGGGCTACTACTGTTGCCAGGGCTGAGGTGAACTGGCGACGAGGTGCAGGCGGTGGAAGGGGAGGTGGATGGATTACGCGAACGGACGCACGTATCCAGGATGGGAGACATGCGGACGAGGATTCGGACACCACGAGTGCAGCGAACACGGTAACTTCAACAAGCGGGTTGCCGTCTATACGGCGAGGGCAAGGTCACAGGAACGGCAGCGGTAGTGGGAGCGGGGACGTGCCGATGCTGAGTATCTCCGTGCACGTGTCGAAGACTGTCCGAGTGGATGGGTGGGTTACGGACGACCCGATGGGTGTGGGCGCTGGTTCAAAGGCAATGGGCATAGCACCAAGGATGGGAACGGGAGCGACGGGCCTGGGCCAATCACGAACGGCGCGTCGGAACACGACAAGGCGCTCCAAGACATCCGTGGCGGACCTGAGGGGAAGCGATCAGGGGCAGTCGGACGGGGAGGAGATGGTCGGCAACCGGGATGAGGCTGAACAACTGTGGGTGCGCGAGGAAATTAGCACCAACGCTGATCCGGGCCTGGGCGCGCCGCTGCCAAAACATGCTGTGAAGTCGAAACACCGACGTTCGGCCTCCTTGTCTGAGGTGGATGTGTACCTCGCGATGTTACCATCGACGCCCACACCCTCGCAAACGCCAGCCCCTTCTCGACCTCCAACTCGCACGCCATCGTCTGCGTCTTCGTCGTCTCCCAAACCACTTGCGCACAAGCAGCACTTGGAGAATCAGAGCTTGATGAGCATCGTCGCAGACGTGACAGGCCACTCGCGTCAAGATGGGGACAGACGTGGCGCGACGACGACGGGGACGGTCGTTCTGCGGGGAGGTGCTGCAGCAGACGAGCGAAATCGAGTTCGGAGGTCGTGGAGGGATTCAGCGTCGGTGTCGTCGTATGCGACTGGGAGGGAGAGTTTTGATGGTGAGGTGCAGCAATTGAGGGTGCCGTCGCCGTCGGGTTTACGATCGAGGTCCCCCATGTCTGCTCTAGCGGAGCCTTCGATTAAAATTCTGCCGCCGCCGCCTGTCGAAGCTCCAGTGGTGGTGGGGAACGGGCACGCTAATCCTAATGCGAACTCGGGTTCGAACACGACCGTAGATTCACTACCGCCTTCGACGGAGACGACTCCTACAATCAAGGCGCGACGCAAAAGCGTGCGGGTGAGTCTTCAGCCTACGTTTTCGCCGACACCACCTGCGCTGTTTGATGAAGACGATGAAGACGGAGAGGGGAATGCGTTATGGAGTCGGGCATTTTCAATGAAGGAGGAGGATGACTGGGATCGGGCTCTGAGGGGTGGTAAACCCGAGGACGTGTGGGTTGATTTGCGAGGGTGAGACTCTGAATTGATCTTATTTTATTGTATACATACATATGGTCTTTATTTAAGTATTTTTTTTCGTGAAGCAAGGACACGCGCGGCCCAGGAAGGCATCCTTTTTCCTGCACATATCTGGCACCAAATGCGTATGGCATGTCGTTCAGGTCTATGGTTTCCGCTGTGTGCCAGGTCCATACATAAGTGTTCCGCGCGCGGTCCGTTAAAAAGATGGGACTCACCGGCATGATCCGCAATATTCGTTAGATGAACGACCATAATACCCGTGTGCACCGTTACGCCTTCCAGGAATGAGGTCTCGAGCTCTGCTAACTTCGTTCCGTGACCATTGATCCTTGCATCTATATCAGAGAGCGTACATTTTGCCGTCCGAGCATCTGTTAATGGAGATCAAACATAAGTTGAAAGGTGGGTTCGACGACGACTAACAAATGTTCTTTTGCTGAGCATATACTACAGGACACTCCGTCACATGCCGTATCAGAAACGTGACGGTCTTGATGTGTGCCTTGATCGCCTTCAAAGGTTCGGCGTCGTTGACGAAATCAAAGACACACATCATGGCTGCGAGGCGAACGACCCGATCATCACGATTTTTTTGGTCTACCAGCACCTGTGTGCCAAATGGCGATCCATTAGCGATAGGGGAATGATGGAGAAAGAAACATACTCGGCTCGCAGTGGATATGGATGAACCTGTCTTGCATTGAAATCATAGGAGTGTAGAGAGACGAGATATCAAAATACCTCCGCGATGTTTGCCACGATCAAGCTGTTTGTTCCAATCGGAACCTTTGAGCTAACGCCGATCGTCGAGTATAATGCGCCAACCGCTGCGGGTGTGAAACCAAATTGTAGCCTGAGCTTCAATCACTTTTGTCACCTCGGTGCGAGCTTCTTCAGCTTTATTAGTGTACTACCAGGTGCGCTAACGATCAACGCAAATTCACGGTGATACTGCAAGATCGGAACGATCGGACGTGTCCTTCAAATTTGGACGACACTCCTGGGAGACTAATCGGAATATCTAATTAGCAGAACGCACGGCAAAAAAAGTTTCGTACCATGGTCCGCAGTAAGTTTTCCGAGAATGCTGCCAATGGTGTCATTGAGGCTTCCGGTCAGTTTTGGTTGTCCAATGCGATGGGTTCGGTAAAAATCAATAACGAGGACGGATTCATCGTTGCCGTCACTGAGAGAATTCAGTTCGGTAGCGTAGAACGGCGAACATGCACCCACAGAAACAAATTGTCGACCCAAGTGGTGCAGTTCACTTTCACTTTTTCTGCCTTCGTCAGCCGCAATTTATCGCCTATGGATATTTCATTCAATGTTGCCTAGAGAGGACGTTTGCGCTGCCTGACTGAGCGAAGTTCGATTTCTAACAAGGTGAATTTGTACGCGACAGGCACGCTGAGTTCACCAAGCTTACCTCGTGCGTTGATTGTCTTTTCTCTAGAACCACCCTCAGATTTATCCACGACCGTGATACCAAGGCACTGTGGGAAGTGAATTGCACGATGATCATTACATTTTTTGCTGCACGCTGATTTTTCAGCAACAATATCACTGACTCGGCCATACACAGTTTTCAGCGAATCACCTAACACTGAGAAATCATTACAAAATAGTAACAACGAATGCAATGATCTGAATCATGCACAATTTCAATGAATTCTCATTGTTATGAAAGCAATGAAATTCAGATATACTCATCACTATCTGAGTCAG
>JBBPNU010000870.1:0-12434 GCA_038091055.1 Leccinum angustisporum
GGTTCGGGTCGGCCCGCGAAGGGGTTTGGGGAGAGGAGGAGAGGGAGAGAGAGATGATGAGGTTTATGTGTATCTACATTATTCTGTAGCGTGCAAATCCTATGGTCATTGGCGACGTTTAATCTTTTGCAAAACCGCAGACCAGCGGCAGATTTGACTGACCGGGACTTAGCTACTTATTTATCATGTCAAGTCACAAGCATCGCGGTACTCCCTTCAGTATTCAGGATTGCAATAGCGACCTTGATGCGCGGTGAAGACTTGACGTGTAGGAATAATACCTTGTAATTATCGGCAGCATTCGATTGACCCACATCTGCGCAAACACGAAGCACCTCTTAAAATAAAATAATAGCATGTACATAGTACAAAGATCCACCCTCGTGGTATGGAAGAGCCAACTTGTTTGACATAAATACAATATTCATTGGAAGAAAATCAGCATGTCTTGCCATCCTTCCGGACCTTCCCTGACGACGACCAGTTCAGAACAACTCCTACGCATGCGAATAATTTCCTCTGACAGCCTCAAGCTGGATTTCCTCCCCACCCTCTTCTCCCGGATGGCTACTCACATCCGCGAACGCAATTCCAGAGACAGAGTGATCCCGTCCAGCAACGTTCCCAGAACGCGAAGAGATCCCAAAAGCACTATCGATCCCTTCCAAGCGACCACGGCCGTCATTGTCGTACAGCTTGCGCATGCTGATCACAAATCGGGGACCGATGGTGAACATGGTGATGGTGTAAAAGAATGGGAGGATCAACCACAAGATAGAGGGCAACTCGGAGTTTAATACCGCTTCGGGGATATCAGTGAGGAAAACCCTGTATCGTGGCACAAAGCTCGATCAGAAACCACTATGAGCAAAGATATGATGAACGACATACAAAACCACGTAAGCAACACCCTCCTTGACGATTAAGGACATATATCGGCTGGGCTCCCAACGCTTCGTTGCCTTGTACCTCTCAATTGATTGCCTCGCCAACGGAATGAGAGCAAGGATCAATATCAGGCCATCAAAGATAATTATGCCGCCGTCCACATATTTCATGTCAGGGTCGATTACAGATACATCCATGCAAGTCGAGTAATTGAGTACTTGGTAGGTTCCAACTAAATGAAAGACAAAAGACGGTAAAAATTCACATGTGTACTCATGATTCCGACTGCGTTGAATCATACCTGTGAGATCGACGTCTGGATTGAGAAAGATAGCTGTAAAGACGAGTTCGAAAGCTACCCCAGTCGTGTAGCACAGCAGAAGGATAGTAAGGATGACTTTTGAGCTATTCCATATTGCATAAACACGCAGAACCATCAACACTGATCAAAGCCAAGGTATCTCAATGAAATGATACATCAACACAAACAATCTAACTCACATGAGGAGGCTGCAGCGAATGCTGTAAATGCCCAACTACCCGAGTAATAGAAACCAGCACCTTTGGAGGTATAGATAGGATATCCTGATCAAGGACGTGGATTAACAATGCTTACATCTAATTGATTGTGAACAAGGATAATCAATGGAATGAAAACACGTACGTCTATCACCGCAACACATTCAGACATTCTCATGATTAAAATTTTATTCGTTTATTGAAAGAAAACTAACCTTCACAGGTCCAGGCACGAAGGTGGTGCCAACTTGAAATAAACATAGTCATCATACTGAGCCTGGATTAATGGTCTTGAACGTACAAAGCGATTGATCTCTTGAAACCACATTAAAGGTACTAAATTGTACTGTGCATGATCATGACTCACATTGCAGAATAAATACCAGCGTAACGGACCTGGTGCAAATCAGAGTATGATACATGAGTCACAGTGAGAGATTGCCAATGTGCCCGAAGATTTTACACACTATAAAATACAACATGGTTATCCATGTCCAGGGTTTGTTCTGCAGTGTCACATCAGTGAATGTATGATTGCCTTGCAATATTTTGTTGCCTGACCCAAATATGCTCAACCTACGAAGATATTAACCAAATAAACAATAAGGGAGACACCATATATACTTCGCTTGGAAACGCGAGTACTGTTGACGAAATAGGCGCAGAGTTTAGTGTTGCATATGTAAAGTATGCACTTGCTCACCATAATCATAGACCACGATTGTCACCTGTGCAACTACATTGATGTTAGACTAATGATCAAAATATGGTTCACAAAGAGCCATACGGGACACAGCATTGCTTATGAGCTGTAGCTGAAGGGTCGATTCCACGTCAGATGACATGGCGTGAAAGCGAACGGCAGTATCAGGATGGTATTTGACAGAATCGCCTGGCAGGATGTGCAGCTTTTATTACTACCCTGAGCGTCGGTCAGTCCCAGTGAGAACGCGCTCTGACCACCTCGGTTTATGTGTGTTTGTTTCTGCGAGAATCAGAGAGTACGAAATACACACGAGTAGACACAGTGGAACAGGAAATGAGACTGATATCAGAAAATATTTATGATCGAATCTGTTTCCCTGTGTTATCTTCTGTATAGGTATGTACACCGTCGGTTCTCATCCTAGCGATTCATGTGTGCTCATTTATGCACTCTTATGTTTCTGTAGTAGCATCTGTGCATTGCTGCGCATATATGCGCTGTTATGTACAAAATGACTTGTTATGCACCACTCCGCTCCATTATGTGGATGTATGTACATTATGATATACTATGCGCCACTCTGCTCTGTTGTGCGGATGTATGCGCATTGATGCGCAGATATGCGCCGTCATGTACATTATGCACCACTCCGCTCTATTATGTGAATGTATGTACATTGCTGCGCATATCTGCGCTGGTATGTACAGAATGATATACTATGCGCCGCTCTGCTCTGTTATGCGGATGAAACACAAAACACTACAGAACAGAATGGAAAAAAAAAACTTCTAAGTCATACACGCGAGAGCAAAGAACAGAGCAATGGTGCCAAGGGGAAGCAATGTAGCAGGAGAGAAAGCAACGAATGCCAAGAATGCCAAGAATGGGGTAGCGAGGGGGAAAGCATGCTTGAATGGGAGGTCCGTGGAGGTAGAGTACTAGCGGAAAAAAGCCTGAGAGCGTGGTGCTGGATTCGCTTCAATGATGCTTAGTACATCATTCCATCGGGGAGAGTGGGCTTCGACCACTCTTTTTTGCTGGGCTAGTAGCATTCACACGGTTAATGAGTATGCGGCCAATATTTGAAGTAATTGGGAGACGGGCGCACGATTTTGACTGCCTCCTCATCATACAGCTTAAGTACTTATGTCAATGACATGTTGTCTGAGTGAAGCACAACAGACTTACGGTTTTTTGCTCCTTCGTAAGAGACTCCCAGTATGCTTCAAACTCTTCTTTGTTGCCGGTTTTGTTCACTTGCTTGAGCCATCGTTTAGCACAAAGATTGCTTCGGATAAATGATTTTGATCAGTGACAAAGACCTAGATGCTAGTAATCGACGTACCGTCCAATCTGTTCCGAAGGAACGCGCATCTTCCCCTTCAGTTTTTGCACGTAGGACTTGTTGGTCTTGCTTCGTTTGGCTTTTGTGTCAGAATTATCACCCTCGCCGGTTGTTGGAACGGGCAGTGGAGGGAGATCGGGCATGTGAATATTAGCCGCAGCGAGTGAAGAGATAGAGCTAAAGTGAGAGAAAGAATGAGTACCGCACATGTCAAGTGGAAATACTCACAGAGGGTTTTTGATCCGAAAAGTGATACCCGTCTTCAAGACAGGGACCTGGGTTGGGCTGGCTTCAGTTACCTTGTCCAGATTGACGTTCTTGTCCACCAGTGCGACCTCCGAGTCCCTACTAGTATTGGCAGCCTTCTCGAGCTGTTCCTTTTCAGCGAGCGCCTTCGCAGCGCGTTCCTCTTCGGCGAGCACCTTCGCAGCACGTTCCCTGTCGGCGAGCACCTTCGCAGCGTGTTCCTCTTCGGCGAGCGCCTTCGCAGCGCGTTCCTTTTCAGCGAGCACCTTCGCAGCGCGTTCCCTGTCGGCGAGCACCTTTGCAGTGTGTTCCTTTTCCGCGAGCGCCTTCGCAGCGCGTTCCTTTTCAGCGAGCGCCTTCGCAGCGCGTTCCCTGTCGGCGAGCACCTTTGCAGTGTGTTCCTTTTCCGCGAGCACCTTCGCAGCGTGTTCCTCTTCGGCGAGCGCCTTCGCAGCGCATTCCTCTTCGGCGAGCACCTTCGCAGCGTGTTCCAGTGCCTTCGCAGCGCGTTCCTTTTCAGCGAGCGCCTTCACAACGCGTTCCCTGTCGGCGAGCACCTTCGCAGTGCTAATTTCTTGCTCGTTGTCGCTGAGTGCGTTTTCAGTGGTGTGATCAAGTTCATTTTCGAAGGTAAAGTCTGAGTCAGCAATCGCCACTATGGTTGAAACAAAGGTCAGAACAGGCAAGAATACCGGTATAAAAAATACTTTTTGTTCTCTTGTGTGGATTGCACTCGGTCTTGACCTTGCTGCTTTGTTTCCGCTTCTTTGTGGCATTGTTGTTGTTTTTGTTGTTGTTGTCGCCATCCTCGTCGGTTGCCAGCACATCATCAACAATGTCCTTGTCAATTAACCCACCATCCGAGTTAAGATAAGACCGCTTCCACCCTGGATAGGTGATGCTGGCCAAGTCGTCCAGCTTCCACCCATCGTTACATAGTTTCAGGAGCGGCCATTCCTTGTACATAATGTCACGCATCCGTTGACGAGCAGTCGCGGTAGCACGTCCCCAAGATGAGGGTGCGAGCCTATCACGAGCAAGGTCTTCCCAGATACTTCGCATGGTCGTCCGAATGTCCCTGGTCCTCTTGGTGGTAAGCGGTCTGCCATTTTGGTCTTCGAGGTACGATGTGTTGGTGGCCTTGTGGTTCTGAGCCTTCTTCTTCCACGTCTCCCAGTCAGACTTGTTCCAAAATTTGACGGCCGGGTGCGTCTCAGGAGTAGGCCCAGATCGTTCCGTGTTGGGAACTTGCGAAGCCGAATGCTGGGTTAGTGTCAAGGCCGGATCTATTGGGATTTCTTGCTTCGGCTCCAACTGATAAGGAGGTTTTCCGAGTCTAGATATTTCATAGAGTTAGTGATTTCAAAGAAAATAAATGGCTTACTTCATATAATCCCGCTCGGCAGACATGTTCGCAACCTGCAGTTCGAGCATCTTGCATCTCTCCTGCAATGCCTGAAACATCTGTCCAGGACTCGGGTCTTGCATATATGCGCCCTAAATATAAAGGTAGTCAGTAGATAAGTATCTGGATACACGACTGGCATCCTAGTACCTGGTTATAGCCGGAATGGGCCTGAGTAGGTAAAACACCTGATTGCATCGGTTGTGTAAACGGTGGTGCCATTGTAGGAGTATATAAATCGTCAGAAGAAAAGGAGGGGGAACGGTTTGTAAAGTTGCGCATGATGATGATGACGTAGCAAAGAGAAAAGAGTGCACGACGAATATCATGTGTAAAGACAATTTCGGCAAATACCGGCAAGTCTACTACTGATCCTCCCCCTCGTCATCGTCTGCATCATGATTAAAAATATCATAAGCATTCCCAAGGACTGATGCATCTAAACCTGGCTGTGATAGCTGACAAAAAAGCTCAACTTCTTCACCGCCAGGGAATGTCATCATCCTGGGAATCATTGCTACCACACTCGTAATGGCGATGACATCAACGGCAACCACTTCATTTGTTAGCGAGCACGCTGTGACTGTCTGAGATGAAAGTAAAAGAAGATCTTCTCGTGGGGCTGAGTAAAGTTTGATGACGGCGACATTGTAGAAACCCCAGTAGTCATCACGGTCTTCGTGATAGGGAAGCCTTGTAAAATATTGTACTTCCCCAAGCCGTAGATGACCATCGCAGATGAACTAGTAAGTGAATGATTAGCCTGTCCGAGTCTTTGATTGAATGAAAGAAAAAAACTCGCGACAACATTGCGAGATACTCGCAAACGGTGAGGGTTTTGAAGGCCTGTTTCATAAAACCGTGATCGGGCGATTTGACCATTTGGAAGTCGTAACCGTGCCCATCGTTTGATGCTACCAGGATCACTACCAAGAAATTCATGCAGCACCTGATGTTCATCATCAGCTGGAGTTATGAAATGGCGATCTTCTTTTGGTAGGAGTACGTAGCCAACTCCTAGATCGACTGCACTTGATGGGATGTTTCGAGGGGGACGACCAAGCTCAGGGATTGCTGCAAGAAGTCCGTTTACACGACAACGACGAACACCTTCTTGAGCTAGGTTTGCAAACGGATGGGAAGGTTGCCGTATCTCCTGGCCCAGATTCCCGATTGTTCTCTCCATCGTCCACTGAGCATAACAGATCGGGGGTCCTTTACGGATCGTCTCACTGGCGAGATGAGCGATTTGATGGACACATGGGCGTATGAAATGAAGCCGATCCTCCCGGTAGCGATAGTACATATCTTCAAAGCCTCGTTCCCATTGGCAGAGAAGGGATTGTGCAACAACGAGGTCATGAGCATTGATTTGGTGTTGACACAAAATTTGGAACCCTCGAACGAGCTTGCAAAAGTTTGCAAAGTATCTGTCCGGCAAGATGTTGTACAGAAGGATGGGACCGAGGCCGAATGTGTGAAGTTGGAATTCCCAAGTCTTGTACCCCGACGAGAGTTTGTCGGCAATATTGCGGGGCCGTGTACCAAACATACCAGGCAAATGGGTACCAGCTGCTTGGACGGAGGCACCATATGCAGCCCAAGTTCTCTCGTCAGCTAAGACTGCCCAATCCCACTGATCGAAGTTGTCGTTTTCATCGCAGTCGATCGTTCCCCGCCAGAGAGAGATCAAGATATCGCTGATGTTGCCTGCAAGATGCATTACATCCGTCGTCATGCAGTACGGCACACCGAGCGAACGTGCTGGATCGAGCCCAAGTATCAGTGGAGCCTTTGTAATCCCTGTTTCCATCCTCCGTTGCTCGTATTGAGTTTGATTAGGGGATGCGATGAGTCGCTTAAGGTTGTCGGCATACATCGAAGAGCCGCCCGACGGAAGATCGAATACATTGACGTCAGGATGGTTACTGCCTGCAACAGACCGGTCCCTTGGTTTGATGAGAGCTGGGTAGTAATGTCGACCGCGTGTTTTTCGACGGCCGAGGACTCCACAGTAGAGGCGGCACCCATTTTTGCCACTATGTCCAACCATCCCATCCCAGTAGACCAAACCTGGGCCATCCGCTGTGGGATATAAGAGATATAAGTTTGACCGGAATGTGATGTTGCGATCCGCATCCCAAATTTGAAGTCCTTCTTTTTGGAGGGCCGAGAGGTGATGAATACCAACAAAGAGAAACGAGTCGAGGTTCTTGGGTTTGTTAGGGCCTGGGATGAATCCACCTGGTCGGACGTGTAGCTTCTTGTATCGCTTGTCGGGAGATAGATTGGCAATGATCCATACGTACATCCAGCAATCTGAATCTTTGTGCTCGTAAAGCTGAGCGCCATCAAGCGATACCATGAGAACAATGTCATTTTCCTCAATATCTCCATTGAGAACTGGCCCAAGGTAGTCGAGACCCATGGCAATGTCGTCTATGGGATCAGGCATTTCTCCAGTCTGACGCATTTCGGCAAGGATCTCTTGTGTTCGCTCATGGAGATACCGCATATCCCGAGCAGATTGTGGATTGCGGTACTGTGCTTGGAGCTGAGGACCAAGGGGGATGGTTGTAAACTTCTTCGCTGCGACCTTTATTCGACCATTACTCGTCCGAAGACGGTTTTGATCCCAACGAGATGTTCCGCAGACCGGGCAGTGCTCGAGGTCAGCAAAAGGACCAGTGAATGCAGCACACGACTCTGGACACATGTCGTGTTCGACATACTCGACTCCAGTATATTGAGCTATCTTCTTCTCGACTGCATGAAAGCTGAGGATGTCGGCAGAGGCAGGTGAGTCCGCGAAGTTAAGTTGTGTCGCTCGGCGGATTTGTTCGTATGTATCCTGAGATGCATGTTCGAGGGCTAAGTACATTGAAATACTGTGTCGGATCCCTCGGTTTTCGATCTCGATAGGTGCCTGTGGAGGGTTCCTCAAACGTTCGACTGCCTCGGGTGTGATCTTATTTGTTTCATCATCTAGTGATGCGTTTCGCACCATCGAAACGAACTGTAATTCATTCCGGAATTTCTCAAAGATTGCGGAATGAGCCAGTTGATCGATGTCAATATTGAGCGGTTGCCTGCGCTCAAATTGAATATCGTGGATCGGTGGGGGGGACTGGATAGGAAACGGCGGGGGAGATGGGACAGGAAACGGTGGAGGGGTCGGAGATGGCAGAGGAATCAGCGGAGGGGGTGGAGGAGGGGATGGAAGAGGGGGTGGAGGTGAGAATCCACGTGAAGGTGAACGAGATGGTGAAGACGATGGCCTAGTAGGACGTGCTTGTAGTTCTTCAGCATCATCAGGTTCATCATGCCTCATGCGTTTGTGTGGTTGCGACTCAGAACTGGCACCATCCGAATCATTCACTTCTGAGTAAATAGTGAGCAAACTTCGAAAACGATAGTAGATAGTGTGCACTTACCATCAAGATCGTGTGGTGGAGTAGATTCTCCGAGTCTCCGTTGTTGTTGCCTTTCAGCCTGTAATCGAGCACCGACAGGGTCTCTCGCATCTCTCATCTTTTGCTGCTCCTCTGGTGTCGCAGCTCGAAGATGGCGGTACCAGGTCGCCTTCGATACCTTGTGGGGTTGCCCGAATGCATATTTTGAGCAGATGCATGTCCAAAGAGGATCTTCAGCGATGTCTTGCGCAGTGGGAGTGGGTGCGTTCATCATGCCACTCAGATATCACACGATCCGATCACATGCAGACAGAAATAAACATCGTGCATCATAAGTCCATCGACACGAGCACATAGGTATCTAGCTAGTTTTTCTTAACGAAGTCATGATGCTGTGAGAGAGGCTCGGAGTACTGAAACGACAAAATACTCAAATGTGACTCACATTGTGCATAGTCACTGTGCCCTCTTGCTCAGGCTCGCTCTCGGGCTCAGTTGCACTGTCATCAACAACTGTGATAACGAGATCATAGATTAGTAGACGATCGAGAACTAAGAATAGATACTAGTACGCACTAGGATCGTTGATAACATGGGGGACAAGTGGAGTTTCCCGGAATCTTCGAATCTTGTCTGACTCGAAAAGAGCCTGAGTAGCTGTAAGAATATAATTGAGTCGAGGCCCTTGGAGGGACTAAGATACTTAATAGCCACCTACCGGTGCGGCTACCGTCACATTTGACATCGCCAACTTGATTAGTACTGACAACCGGCGCGGTGTCCCGGCGACGGTCTTGGATCGCCTCGCGGAGCGCGTGTGCTTTATGATAGCATGGCAGTTCTTCGGCCGGCTCAAAATTAGGTGACGGCCTGATTTCGATAGTCTATGTGACAACGTGTGTAATCCGAATGGTTAGTACTAAATGGACGAGAAGAGTGCCTCAATGCTTACCATAGGACCTGGAAACTCCGGGGTAAAGGTGAAACGGTATATTTCTTCGTGTTTGAGGGGGATTTCGGCGACGAATTTGCTGTGCCATGTCCCTGCGAGCAAAGGCATGACCGAGGTCGTAAATGGAAAGCAAGACAATGAGTACTTACATGATTCCGAGTCATTATATGTAGACCTAGCTATATGCACTTACTATCACACGATCACATGAGGACATAAGATAGTCTAAGTGGTAGTAGTACTAGGTACTTGACTTAGGCCCATACACAAGCTATATGCGTATGCGCTTGTGGTAATAGGTACTTTACTTAGGCCCATACACAAGCTATATGCGTATGCACAATCACAGATAATATTAATCGGCTCAAATCATAAATGGACATGGAGCGTCACAAATATTTCGGCGAATTTATGACTAAGCATACATTGGCACAGGTAAGCCGAGGTGGTCAGAGCGCGTTCTCACTGGGCATAAACATCGGATCTAGTGAACCTCGCATTGGCCAACCCGACGCCGCTAGCACGGGCAGCGACGAGGAGCGGAACGGGACGAAGAAAAGATCGCTGGCACACGGGCGCAGCGCGGCGACGATACGGAACGGGAACGCTGGCAGTGGGCACACGGGCACAACGACGGCGGAACGGGACGAGATAGAATGAGTAAGCTTGCGAGGCCGCCATTCACATTTTCATCTTCGCCGACCACCCTCTCGCCCCCGATTCCCCGTTCTACCATATCCACTTCGTCATTCCCATTCACCCCACCGGATCGTGCACATGCCATTTAAAACCTCTGTCGCTTCAGTCAATCGCTCAAAATCCCCCTCTCATGTCCGATATCCATAAGAAGAGTGCACAGACCGCGTACCGCCAGAGGTGATTTCGTCCCCGCTCTCCCCTTCCCTGTTCTCTGATCGTGTCTCCCAATCAAGGCGCACTAACCATATCGCAACTCTGGAGAAAACAGGTCGGTTCCCCCTCTCCATCTCCGTGATCATCATCTCATCCCCCTAGTTGCAACCCTCGAGTTCGTCGTCCTCCAGCTCCAGGAGTCCTGTCGCGTGGCTCGCCAGGAAGCCGACGAGCTTAAGCAAGTTAACGTCCGTCTCGAACACGATTTTGAAAAGTTCTGGAGAGCTTTCTGGCAAGTACGCAAGACTGGACTGGCGGCCGAGTCCGACCCCTCTTCCTTTTACACGCACGCCCCGTCTAATATCATCCCTAATCGCCTCCCCAACTCCCACGAGCTCGGGGGCTTCCAGACGAGTGAGTGATGACGCTGCCTCTCTCTGCAATGGTGCTTATAGCTCTCCGAATCATGCTTATCCAGCCTACTACGCTGGCGTCGATACCGATCATCTCTCCTCCGCCGGGTTTTCAAAGTTTAGCCAGTATCCTTATCCTGTTCAGGCTATGAACCACGATGCAGCGTGGGCGCATAACGTTCCGCAAACATCCTCCAACGGTAAATTCCATCCATAGGGTCGCCCACGTTGATATCACCTGATATGTATGTGAATCGCTTTTTCACAGACGACCAGAAATCCCCATTAAATCACTTGGAAACACCTTACATTTTCCCGTCCAGTCGCTCAATATCACCAACGACGTCGACACCACCTTCTTATCCACCATGTCCTTGACCGACTATAACAGGTATTCGAAAGCGAACGCTTACGGCCCTGAAGTCACCCTTCACGGTGGAACGGCTGATATTTCGATACCCAGCGCTGGCAGCGACGGCGTAAGTGGCGTTCGCCCTTTGGAACGAATCCAGAGTGATGGATGGTGTGGTGTGGACGAGGGGGAGTGAGTCGTCGCTCGAATTCAGGGAATGTGTTGAAGAGGACAGCAATACTATGCCTACACGCGGCGGCTCGAAAAAATTGTTCAAGTCTAACAATTTTCAGCAAGAATATCATTGACTCGGCCATAAACAGTTCTCAGTGAGAAATCATTACAAAATAGTAACAACGAATGCAATGATCTGAATCATGCACGATTTCAATGAAAGCATTGAAATTAGGCAAGAGCACGGGTACGGGTACGGGTAGCTCCCCATAGCACCCGCCCCTCATTTACCTGTACCCGTGTGTTTGATGTGCCGTATGTCGTGCAGAATTCCTCGATCGACATGCGTGGTCCCATAGATGCGAGTTGTTCGGGTGAAAACAGCTTGCCACTGGCAGGCTCCTGCGTCTGAGAAGTTGAAGCCTGACGTGGGTATTCGGCCTGTTTGTGTGCGATGCATCATCTGTACAAGCAACTGTGGAAGGAATTCGTTGAGGGAGGGCGAGGAGACTTCTGGTGCTGTCTTTTTCTTCTCTGCCTCGGAGCGGCGCTGTGCAAGAAGTGATCGCTGGCCAACGCATTCGTCTGACACTTGCTGGAAAAGGTCATTACTGGGAGGTATTTCTAGCGTCGCCGTTTCGGGTCCCTTGAGCTATTGAGGGACAGACGCCAGTGAGTAAAACAAAGAGATAAATGATCTACATACCATAGCCGCAGCCCAGCAGTTCAGGTGGCAAAACGAATTATGGTCCCCATTCGCTGTGGGATTGATGAAGCAGTGTTCGCTTGCACATCCAGGTTTCCATGTCCAAAGGTCTTTGAGCATCTTGTTAGAGGACTGACGACACGAAGGTACGACAACACAACGGGTTGCGTGCGTGCGTACGTCCCTCCCCTCCTCTTTCTCTCCCTCACCCTCCGCCAGACCTCGCCCATATCGCCAGTGGACTCCATGGAAGATGACGGCGTGACGAGCGCACAACGCCGACTGACGGTGTGACGACGACACGACGACGCGACGAGGGTGGGTGGCATGCGTGCGTACATCTCTCCCTACTCTGACAGATCGACGAGGCTCGCCGATGATGGCAACACTGGCTCGTTGAGGCGTTCTGAGATGGAGTGAGTCTCGCAAGTATGACATACCACATCCACTACATCAGTAGACG
>JBBPNU010000871.1:0-12428 GCA_038091055.1 Leccinum angustisporum
AGTCTGCCATGCAAACCTTTTAATGGAGATTACCATATCCGTGCGCTCCTTGCATCTCATATCTCTACAGGGCTATCCCATCGTTCTTCCCTCATCTTCTCACCTTGTCATCTGCCGCCCCATCCGTAGATCTCCCCAAAAAGCCGTCCATCGACTAACAAGGTGTATCATTGCAGGTCACGTTGCATTCTTTCTCTTCGTCACGCGCAGCTTACTCCCCCCCCTTTTTTTTTCTTTCCCTCGTGCCTTCATGATCTTTTCCTCCTCTCTCTCACCCTGCCATATATATTTTTGGTTGTATAGCTGCCTCGAAGATGGGGGCCCAGTATTGTTCCCCGTACTATACGGTCGTTCCGTTGTGTTATCTTTCTCCGCGAAGGGCTTCGCGATTCAAGCCCTCAAATACTATCTATTATCGACGTTGTTCACTTGTTATCCTTGCATCGTCCCGTGTTTAAGTAGCATTATCTATTCGTTTCATTGTTCGAAACAATCAAAGTTGTTAGACTTTGTATTAGTGAGAGCTGCTCTCTGGAGTGTCCCGTCCGGCGTGAATCCCACAATATATCTTGTTTCTTGCAAATGAAATCAGTGCGCGCATTGTGCACTCGCTCAGCCTCGTTCCCCCTCTGTCCACGTCCCCGCCCCATCCTTTAATTGCTTTCGCTCTTACTACCGCGCGCAACAGCGATGACATAATCGCTGCTGCACACCCTCGCCCTTCCTCCCTCGTCCCCACCATCCTCATCTTCGTCCCCGTCCGCATCACCGTTCTCGTATCTGCTTTCATCCCCGCCTGGTCCCCAGCCCTAGCCCCAGCCCCATCGCCATCTCGTCCTCTCGTTTCACTCCCTCGTCCTCATCTCCGCCTCCGCCCCCGCTCCCGCCCCTTCCACCTCGACCCATCCTCATCACCGCTGTCGGCGTGCAGCGACCACGCTACGCACATGCAATTATGCGCGTTGGGCACTCACTGTTGCACGCCCTCGTGCTCATCCTCGTTTCCGTCCCGTCCCGTAGCGCGTACTCCCTCGTCCCCACCCCCACCCTCTGTTTTCATCCCCGCCTGGTCCCCAGCCCCATCGCCATCGCCATCGCCATCGCCATCTCGTCCTCTCGTTTCACTCACTCGTCCTCGTCTCCGCCTCCGCCCCCGCTCCCGCCCCTTCCACCTCAACCCCATCCACGAGCCCTCACACCGCTGTTGGTGTCCCACAGCGATCACGCTACGCACACGAAATCGTGCGCGTTGTGTACTCGCTGTTGCACACTCGTGCTCATCCTCGTTCCCCCTCTGTCCCCGTCCCCGTCCTCCCGCCCCCATTCCCGTTCCCCGTTCCCCTGCCTCGTCCTCATCCCCTAAAGCCTATCAACCAGTTCATACACAACCAGGGGTCAGAAGGGAGCGCGATCACCACCAATCATTGGCTACGACGACATCAATCAGCTATTTTGGTATCCAGAGGGTCTTGTCCGCATCGTGCTCGATAACAACGTGCGTCCTCACCTCCATCTCTTTCTTTCCCCGCAGCCTCATTTGTGTCTAGTCTCGTTTGGTCGACATATCTCCCACCAAACGCTATGTGAACCTCCGACGCGTCGATTGGAGTAAAGTCTTCTTCAAAACCTACTGTGAGAAACGCTCCACTGCCCATCTCCTCGTCAATTTCAACCGCGTCTAGATCCTCCACATCTCCATCTACTGGTTCTACACCGCCTTCAACTCCCCAAAGGTCTACACTCCTCCCCACAAGCAGTTCCCCTCTCCTGCCATGACTTGGTCCGCCACCGCACTCGGTGGCGCCGTCGCTACCCTCATTATGATTTTCGCTACCCTCGCCGAGTTCATGTACATTCCCACTACCTGGAACAACGCCTCTCACCTCACCACTCGCTTCATCTTCCTTCTCGTCATCCTCGCATTGACCGGCGGCCCAACCGTCTACATCGCCTTGGCCGAGGCAAGCAATACCAACTCCCAGACACCGCTCATAGTTGGCATTGTGCAGTTCTTCATCTCCGTGGTCGCTGCCATTACGTTTGGTCTGTTCCCCTCTGGTCGAATGTTTGGCGACCGTGTTGCAGGCAAGTCGCGCAAGTACATGGCCTCGCAAACCTTCACTGCATCTTATCCCGAGCTTCCTCGTTCGGCCCGCACAGCCAGCATCTTCCTCTGGCTCCTCGTATTCGGCTGCAAGTTCTCCGAGTCGTATTTCTTTCTTACGAGTTCTTTCAGTTCCCCCATCGCTGTCATGGCCAAAATGACGGTCCAGGGTTGTAACGACAGGTACTTTGGGACCCTTCTGTGCTCCCATCAGGTCTCCTTCACGCTTGCGATCATGTACATCATGGACCTCATCTTGTTCTTCCTCGACACCTATTTGTGGTACATCATCTGGCTCGTCGTCTTCTCCGTCGGCCGCTCGTTTGCGCTAGGGCTTTCTATATGGACGCCGTGGAAGGATGTCTTCACCCGCATGCCTAAACGAATTTATGCCAAGTTGCTCGCCACTGCGGAGATGGAGGTCAAGTATAAACCCAAGGTGCTCGTCTCGCAAATTTGGAATGCCATCATCATCTCCATGTACCGTGAGCATCTCCTGTCGATCGACCATGTCCAGCGGCTTCTCTACCACCAAGTTGACGGTCAAGACGATCGTCGGACGCTCCGTGCTCCGCCGTTTTTTACCAGCCAAGGGAGTTCGAACCACAAGGGCACTCGCATCTGGGCCTCGCTCCGCGCCCAAACGCTCTATCGCACCGTTTCCGGCATGATGAATTACTCCAAGGCCATCAAACTTCTTTATCGCGTGGAAAACCCTGACATTGTGTCCATGTTTGGAGGCAACACGGAGAAGCTCGAACGAGAGTTGGAACGCATGTCACGTCGCAAGTTCAAGTTCACCATCTCGATGCAACGGTATTCCAAATTCAACAAGGAAGAGCACGAGAACGCCGAATTCTTGTTGCGTGCATACCCGGATCTGCAGATCGCCTACCTCGATGAGGAGGCTGGGCCCAACTTGGGCAGTGATCCCCGCTTGTTCTCGGTCTTGATCGACGGCCACTCCGAGTTTGATGAGAAAACGGGGAAACGCAAACCACAGTTCCGCGTCGAACTGCCAGGCAACCCCATTCTTGGCGACGGAAAGTCCGACAATCAGAATCACGCCATCATCTTCTTTCGTGGAGAATACCTCCAGCTTATCGACGCCAACCAAGACAATTACCTAGAGGAGTGTTTGAAGATTCGCAATATCCTTGGAGAATTCGAAGAGTACTCGGTTTCGGGCCAAAGTCCGTATGCGCAGTGGGGACACAAGGAGTTCAAGAAAGCTCCTGTTGCTATCGTCGGTACGCGGGAGTATATTTTTTCGGAGTATATTGGTGTTTTGGGAGATGTTGCGGCAGGGAAAGAACAGACGTTTGGTACCATGACGGCTCGCGCTCTAGCATGGATCGGGGGTAAACTCCATTATGGCCACCCCGATTTCTTGAACGCAATCTTCATGACGACGCGGGGTGGTGTCTCGAAGGCACAAAAGGGACTTCACCTCAACGAAGATATTTTCGCCGGTATGAATGCCTTTGGACGCGGCGGACGAATCAAACATTCGGAGTACTACCAGTGTGTCAAGGGTCGTGACCTCGGGTTCGGAACCATCCTCAACTTCCAGACGAAGATTGGCACAGGTATGGGTGAGCAGATGCTCAGCCGGGAGTACTATTACCTAGGCACCCAACCCCCCATCGATCGGTTCCTCACTTTTTACTACGGTCACCCGGGCTTCTACATCAACAACATCTTGGTCATTTATTCCTTCCAAGTGTTCATGGTCACGTGTGAGTTCTTCTCCTAGAACAGTCCTGGGCCACTCTCACCCACGTGTCACAGTGCTGTACATTGGGACTTGTTCCTCCAAGGTATGTACGATCGATGTCTGTACTTTTGTGGTCATATCCAAATTCTTCCACAGAGCTTGTCGAGCGCGGAACCGGAAAGGCGTTGCTTCGTCTTGGAAAGCACTTTTTATCGCTTTCCCCGATATTCGAAGTATTCTCTACCCAGATATACTCTCAGTCCATTCTCATACACTCTCTTTTTGGTTCTTGTTCCTCGCATATGCGGTGGGCGGCACCGCGAACCAGAATCTTTTTCTTGCAATTCATGAGATTACCCACAACCTCGCGTTCAAAGGTATCGGCGCCAACAAAGCGTTGGCTGTCTTTGCAAACATACCTATCGGTGTACCTTATTCTGCTTCATTCAAGGTATGTCGTAACTTGTATTAAATCTACGCCATCATTTATCTCCTCGCCAAAAGAGATACCACCTTGAGCATCACAAACATATCGGCGAAGACGGCATAGACGTAGACCTTCCAACCCACCTTGAGCTTCTTTGTCTTAACAACGTTCTTGGAAAGACTTTCTTTGCGTGCGTGTCATTGTCCCTTGCCACCTGGCCATCTCAGCCTCTCATCCCCATGGAAGCACTTTCCAGATATTCTTTTACGCGCTGAGGCCTGGCTTCGTTCGCACGCAGACACTCACTAAATGGCACTTCATCAACCTGGTCGTCCAGCTCATATTTGACTATGTCTTGGTTCAAACATTTGGTATTCGACCTCTCCTCTTCGTTTTGTCGTTGCGCTGTCCTCGTTCCTACTCCCCGTCCTTTGTCCCGCCCTCGACCTCACCAGCACCTCACCCTCACCCTCACCCTCACCATCACCATCACACGATATAAAAGCCCGCGGAGGAGCAATGATGTCTTCTTCGCATCTTCAACAGGTCGACATGTCCAAAAACTTTCACTCCAGGTACTGTCTCAGCGTTCACAGTGACGTCGTGCTCAATGCAATAATTCGTACGACATTACCTCGACGCTGTAGGATAATTTTACGAAGCCAGACCGATCTCGCGAATCTCCTTGGCCTTTCATAGATCGCTACCTTTGGAACTTTCATGCGATAACCCACCCTCACGGAACCACCGAGAGGGTCCCAGGCTTGGTTCATTCCTCTTATCCACGGTCACGTTGACCAAGCCAACATGTCGTGCTATTTACTTCGCACTCCGCTGACATGAACAGTGTTTTTTCGTATAGAACTGAACGTCCTCGGTCGCGTCATATATGTCACGTTGATCGCTCACCGCTCTCGGCACTATGCCGGGGCTATGTATTTGACCAGAGGTGTTAACAACAAGGTTAGTGGTCACATTTCCTCTTTTTGATAGTCTCTTATCAAACCTAAAGGGGAATGTTACAAACGAAGTCGAGATAGATAGAGCAGATTGTGTCAGAGGCCCTAACTACGCCATATTCCGTCTGGTCGAGGTCACGCCCGTCGGCCGGGTCCACGATACATCAGTTATGTTCAGGTTGGTCGTAATCGAGAAACTCTCCTACTTGATTGTTCACAACACTTCGGTAGTATCGAGGAAGCATCCTTATTTATTGGACACAAGACACTATCGCTATGAATCCCCGTCCCCCGATTGAAAGTCAGTCCTCCACTGTTTACTTATATGTCTCAATGTTCCTGCCATAGTCAATGTGATTGATCCGTTCTTACAGCGCTGCCGTTCGCCACTTCAACGAACTATTCGCTCGTCACAGAGCGCTTATTTTCATTTTGAATCTCATCAAGAGGCAAGAGCCCGTGCCTCTAGAATCCGAACTTTTGGACGTACGTTTTTACCTTTACCTTTTTTTCCCCCGAACGACAGGAAAACGGTTTATCGTGCTCGGGATATGTCGTGTTCTCCGCCACATCACGGCAATATCGTCAAGGGGTGCAGTTTCACCATGACGTCTCTTTAGGCTTACAATGAGATTCGGTTGGACGGCTGGAACGGGGATATTGATAATTACCGTCGAAGCGGAACATGATCTTGATCAGGGAACTTGAAATTCATGATCATGTCAAGACATTGCCATGGAAGAAAATCCTCACCGACATGCGATCAGATTACGAGAGAACGTCAGGCAGATGGAACCCAGTACGGCACGGGTGGAGTGGTGAGTGTTCAGCCTTTATCATCAGTGCATCGCAGAGGTAAACATCGCTCTGTCCTACGGAAGCGCTATCTGGATCTTGGAAAGCGAAAAATTTCTTCAAGTTGGAGAAGTCACATCTTGATCAACATACGGTCGCAAAGGCAAAACTTCTGGCCAGAGAAGGGATCAGCCAGTCTAGAAGTGAATGTCCCATGGAAATCCATGTGTATGCCCTTTTCCTGTGTCAGTGCCATACCCACTCACGAGTTGTGGATGCAGAATACGTCAAAGCTTTCCCTGTGGATATTAAGCTTGGCTACATACCTTGATGTGACGATTATGGAGCATTGCGGGACGGCAGAACAATAGAATTGATCAACTTAACTTTGCACGGTGTGCGTTCGCTCTCAGTAAAGACGACAACCAACTGACGTGACGCTAGATTACTGGATGACCATGTTCATTCGACACCATGAATGATCTCTGGACCCTGGATGTAAACACAACTCGTTGACGTTATTTCTGGTGTAGTCGCGACTCAATCTGTATTCAACGTTGGTTCGGGGGTCGTAGATTTCGTGCTGCTGCCTGAGCTCACCACTTGCAAGCTTGGAATATGACTACACCCTTCCGGGTTCATGGCCTTGAAAGACGACAACATCGTTGCCGCGGGCTCAGAACTCAGGATAACGTCGCGCTGGGATACCAAGCTTGGTCGTTGAATGAGGAGTTGTACAAGGTGCAGCACACACACTCAAGCTAGACATGAAATGATTGATTTCTGGTCCCTCACGTCCCAAACGTCACACATTCACTAAGTTGTGGTTGTCTTTTTGCCTCGCGCTGGACGTTTCGTCAATTATCGATTGCACGTATGTTTTGTTCTTTCCTTGTCGTAACTTGTGTTCACCAACAGTCCAACAGGACGACATCACTAGTGCCCATTGACAAGGATGAGGAGTACGACATTCTTGTCGACTTGGAGGAGGTGCAGATACTCTCGCTCGCGTCCTCGCTACTGCAGCGCGCTATTACTGGTATCTCGATCTGACGAATGAGGATAACCCAGAGGTAGCGGTATCAATTTCTACTCTCTGGATAAAGGTTACAACGAGCTTGAAGGTCAATACAGCGAGAGAAGAGCAAAGGGGAAGGTGAGTTATGGACGATTCGCGGTCGCTCGGCGTCTCACAAGCATTTACATACTAGTATCGCCTCAAACATCAAACACGTTTCTGTGTAAAGGCCTGACATCGTACTACTAGTAATGGTTGGCACTAAACAAAAAAGGGAAGATTGCAGAGTCTGATGTGGGATTGTAGATGGCAAACTTATCGGCGAAGGTTGATCGCCCAACTTGAACTTCATCGGAGTTTAGCTTGAAAGCGGGATGGATTAGGGCACGATTGGCATGGCGGAACTGTTCCCTAGGTACGTTACATTTTCCTCAGGGGTCCCGTTCCACTGTTTTTGCCGGCATCGGCTAGAAAAAAACACCGGTGGACAGACATAGAACTGTTCAACAACAAAACGATTACACAGCTGTACAATTGCTCAATCCTTCTCCGCCTAGCGACTTACTCGGGTATATAAGGACTATGGTACGAGCTCACTGAACCCTCAGAAATTTTTCTTCACACTCACTCTAGCCATTTATTTCTATCCCTATGCCCAGCGAATCTTCGAACCGCAGTAACTCTGAGTCACCAGTAAATAATAACAAACGTCCACATGGAAACGCATTGGAACTGGGGCCCAGAAAGCGACCGTACGTATTCTTTGTGGATTCTGTCGCCGACCTTAATACTTCATTAGAACAACGCAAGATCCTCTTGTCCATCACGGACGCCATTTCGGCCGTGCTGTGCATGCCTTTTGTAATATCCAAACCCTACTTACGAATGGCATTGCGATGCTTGGCGAGGACGAAAGTGAAAACCTGGAATCGTTTACCACACAGTAAGTCCACTATCTTTTGAATCTTGTCCTCAGGCTTAGTATAATATCCTTCGTGTTTCAGGGAACGCAAGGAGTTTTCGGCTTTCCGTGAGCTACTGCGGATGATACCAGGTTTAGAAGCTCGAATCATGGAGTCTTGTGAGGATGGAATCGTACTCGTTGCTGACCTCGTGAGTGCTATGCTCCCTAACCAAAGTCAATTTGGCCGTTGACGTACCATAATTTGCTGTAGATCCAAAAAGGGTCTAACGGTGCGAGAGCGGACGATACTAAAGGGATGAAAAGTGCGATTATCGATTGGATAACGCCCAAGGGTCAGTCCCTGACTCCTCACATACCGCGAAATGTGAAATCAGGGCGTGGCTTCAACCACGAGCGCACCGGCGCCCTTCTTTGCCCAGCCGGTCTTGACTGGGCAAATTCTGAGTGAGTGGCAAGTAGCTAGTTGGAAATGTCCCCTTACCTGTTGTAGTATCAGGTCGAAGCTGATCTCTGGGCAGATCCAGCCTGCCGGGGATCAATGGCCTGTCTTTCTCTATGCAAATTATACCTACGATGCCGAGGATCCATGGAATGGCCTCCTCCGAAGTGGCCTCTTGGTTTCGGTAGAGCCCAACTTACCGTTCTTCGAAGACTTTTGGTGCTCACTTTGTTTCAGGCATACAAGCACGTTTTTACCTCACCCAGTTCCGTAGATCAAGAACCCCGGGCTACAAGGTCTGGTAACGCACGGATTCATGGGATGCGAAGTGTCACAAAGGCCTCCATTGCTTACGTCGCGACCCAGGTAATATCTGCACCTTTTGCAGATGTTCTTGTATTGATTCATTACCCACAGGCCCGTTTTGCGCTCACTTCCGCGCAAGTGTTCTCCCGCACAGATCATGTGACGGATTCCGAACGGTTCTACAATTCCGTCCTTGAACTACTTGACGATTCCGAGGAAAGGGAAGAAGTCGAACAGCTTATTACTTGGTGGAACAGGTCGGTTTCCTGGAAATCCTCTTCGAGTACTGATACCATCTCACAGGCAAATATTTCCTCTATATGTTGATGCCGAGCGTCTGCCTTCGAAAAATAGTGCCTTGGCACGAATCAGGCAAAAACGCGCAGAGTACAGAGAACTTCAGGCCAGGGAATCTATAGACGGGCCTTCGACTTTGTAGGTAGTTCTAGGAAGTTGTTACTATTTCAAGGTACGTATCACTGAAATTCTGTGGTGCATGCTCCTTCTCAACCGTTTCTCTTCTGTTGCAGTGCCCATCATGCTTGTTTTACATACAACGTACTACCACACATATATAGATCTGAATATGCCTTGAGAACTATGGGGAGTGGTGGACCACGCGCTCCTCCTTCATTTATACTCCCTTCATTTTCATCTTCGATCGCGAATCCCCAGATAGGCTTCTAATCTACCCCCAGGATGATGGATTGTCGACGCGAAACCGAGGCAACGAAGATTTGATTGATCATATCGTGGCCCTGGTCCGTGGGAACGGGTCTGCACAATGACGAATCTACGACGGTGAGTACGCACTGTACGCCTCGTCCTCACCATCCTAAGTACGCCCCGTCCCCGTCCCCGTCCCCGTCCCCGTCCCCATCCCCATCCTCCTCCTCACACTCCTCATACTCCTCCTCATCCCTCGCTTGCTCAACAACCCGATGCAACGACGACACGACGACACGAACGACGGCTCGACACCGACGCAACGACGACCCAGGTAGTACTCGTGATAGCACCTATGGGCACCATAGAGTTATACGAGCTGACCTGTACCCGTACCCGCGCGGGTACATACCATACACTCACGATGACTCGACACCGACGCAACGACGATGCAGGTAGTACTCGTGATAGCACTGCATGGCGCGCCAGGATGGACGCATATATAACGACGTCCTCCACAACGGCATATCGTATCTCTTCGGGCCTCTTCTCAACTGGACGCTTGTGGGTGTCGTTCATGCGATGCTCTTTGAAGTCCAGCATCGGGGGTGAGTTCTACTTTCAATCCTTATCTTTCTTGTTTTTTTTTTTTTTGAGATGACTTCAAAGGTTCAACGCCCTCTTTCAACTCGAGGTTCTGCAAAGTTTGTTACTGGCTTTCTGGGAAGCGTTCACAGGTTGTGATTTCGAACCTCCATTACGACATTGGCGGCATCAGGGGCCGTTGCCCTTCGAACCCTGTCCGTCAAAAAAGATTGTAAGACCTTTCCGTCTGATTGCATCCATGAAACTTTACGATGTGAACGGGCTTAGAATCTAGGCAACAGCCATGCGCTGGATGACCCTGCCACCACGTTGTCGCACGCATTTCTGAATTTCCCTCGGCGTGAGGTCCGCGATGCTTTTGCATTGGTGCGGTAACACAAGGCGCCACGTATCGACGTAGGCCGCTGCCTCACCATCACCACGCCTATGAAATTCCTGCTGCTGCTTTGGACGGACTCCGTCGCTGCAAGTCTTGGAGAGACGGAGACGTGTCGTCGGATCATGACATTCGTGCTTGTCGTGCCACGTTCTGGTGTACCCCCGCTCAACCCTCTTTTTATGTACAACATTCTCCCTCAGCTGATCGCCGCAGTTGATCACCAAGCAGGCAATACCAGCATCAATACAGTGATAACCCCTATGGGCAATATAAAGTTATACGAGCTGACCTGTACCCACACCCGCGCGGGCCCATGCAGGAGCCTAGGACTTCCTGGACCATGTGTTACCATTTGCTTACATGGTCATGTCACATCTATACATAGATACTGTAGCTACAGGTAATATCTGGGACGGTAATCTGTCTGCCAAATAAGCTCTTGTTGTCTGCACACCACAGTATCACCTGCCAGTGGGCCCTTGACATGGTTAGCCATTTGATCAAATGTCAAGGATGCTAGCAGATACAATGAGATATGAACTATGATATCTGCCCACATGGCTTACATGATTACATAGGGTGGAGTTTGTCATATCAGTCTTCCTGACTCATATGATTACATGTAGCATAGGTTGTTATAATAGATGGAGCTTGTCATGTCAGCCTTCCCGACTCATATGATTACATGTAGCATAGGTTGTTATAATAGATGGAGCTTGTCATGTCAGCCTTCCCGACTCATATGATTACATGTAGCATAGGTTGTTATAATAGATGGAATTTGTCATGTCAGTCTTCTTTACTTGTATGAACACTTATAACATACATTCTGGTTATGGATAGTGTTTGTCAGATCTGGAAGGAAGATACTGTTGAACAAATACTACATGGCTATCTATACCTACAGTCATTGATAACATATTAGAGGAACTTAAAGCTTGCTATGCCAGTTCATGTTGTTAATTTGTGGATATACAATTAGAAGCCTTTATCTATTTGATTCTGTCTCATCATTAATGTGACCATTTATCTATATATAACAAGATCACTGTTTCTTCACATGCATATCAACCCTTCCTGTGGCTACATTCATTGATCAATGGTTGGATCATAATGATAAAAAAAGATTCAGTTGGGATCACATATAATGCCATATAAGGCTATCTCAAAGTCTCATTGTTTTCCTGATGATGTCCAAAGGAGGTGCGGAGGACAGAAAGCACTTGTTGTAGACGTGATTTGAAGACGCGTGCTGCGACAACCGGCAGATCAGAGGCAGATTGGCCTGGCAAGAGGATAGCTTTCACTTCTGGCCAATCCGGATTGAAAGTCATCGTACAGAAAAAGGTGGGTTGTCCGTATTTGCGACCGAGTGCCATTGCATCGGCAGTGTGTTCAGATGTCCAAGCGTGTGAGCCGACGAAGCTTACGGGAAGCTTTATTGATGGCTCTATCCGTTCTTCATCTTCGTCATTCTCGTTCTCCATGTGAGCTTCTTCGGCTTGAAATCTCCGCTCCCTGTTGATGTAGTTCAATCTCTCTTCCTCCGTGCGCAAGTACATGTCCACTAAATATTCGCAGCATAAACGGCCCAGAAGAGTGAAGCGATCATCATCATTGGCTAATAGCCGACGACGATACCAATCAATCTGACTGAGGTGCGGAATGTCGGGCACATTATTGGTTCCCCAGCCGATTTCGCCGTATGGAAAGAAGAGAATGTAATGTAGAGGCTCGTAGTGGTGAGAAAGAATGTTGATAAATTCGGGTGCACGGTTTCCGTGCCTGCGTACAACAACGGAACGGGGATTGATAGAAGTGGAATTAGATGCGTGCATGACAGCTGCGAAATCGGTGTTTGACGTGAAGTCTTGTAGCTCGAGTATCCGACTATGTTGTCGGGGGGTACTACGGAAGTGATGAAGATGGTGCACGTATGGATTGACAGTTTGCAGGTCGTCCGTGATGGCTTGTACGACAGAAGCATGAACCCCGAATTCGGTTGCATGTTGCTTTCGTTGTGCGTCGTCATATATGAACCAGTGGATGGAGTGATCTGTATATTCCGTATCACGGAGTAGGTGATA
>JBBPNU010000872.1:0-12423 GCA_038091055.1 Leccinum angustisporum
GGGGGCGGGAGCGGTAGGACGATCGTCGTCGGGCGTAAGCGGTGGCGGGGTCGCATTATCTCCGTCCGTATTGGAGGACGAAGCGGGCGATTTCTTGGCCTGTGACGTATACTTGTGTATGTAACGAGCCGAATCAGCCGCCGCTTGGGGGTTCGCGGGCGTGCACTTACGATATCTTTGGGGGCTCGTCGGGCGGTGCGCGCTACGCCGACCGGCTTGCGGAGGCAACGCTCTCTGTGTTTCATCCAGTGAAATGGGTCGTACGAGCTTTTCGGGGAAAGCTTGATGCGGCTACCACATCGCTTGCAGGTGACGAAAAGCGGACCGTGTACTTCCGCCATGGGGTCGGCGCGCAGCTTCTTCTCTCGGGCGAGTTCAGCGGCGGTTCTGGGCGGTGCATCCGCACCGCTGTGGTTATGGTTTAGTGCGGGGGGACAAGGAAAGGCGGGGTTGGTACGTACGCTGTGAGGAATTTCATGACAGAGTCTTTGTTCGGAGACCCCCTAGAGTGCATCGCCGATGAGCGTCGGACGGAGGGCTTATGTCCAAGAAATAGCCCACATGCTAGCAAGTACACGGTTCCGGGTGGGTGTGGGGCTGAGGGGGGATGAGGAGGAGAAGGAGAATGAACTCCCGATAGTCGAACAACGCGCGGAATAAAGGCGAGCAGGACCTTGAGTCGTTCACTCGGAATTTCCCGAACCCCGCATGATACCGCACGCCATCGGTCAGGCAGATAAAAGTATACTATGCACATTCTACAACAGTATTCAAGTAAAACCTACACCTTCTCGGAACCCGCGAGTAAGATTTTGGAATGGTAGAAGGAACAACCCGAACACATTCGGCGCATCTTCTTCTGGTGGTTCGTATGTCTCCTTCCGCGGCCGGTTCTTCGGGCGCGCGTCTTCTTCGACCTCTTCTACTTCTTCGACCTCTTCCTCGCGACCCCGCTTCACTCCAGCCTTTACTGCAGCAGCGGGTGGACTTTCGACAGTCAAGGTCGCTTTTGGGGCGTTCGAGCCCGTGGGTGTAGGGGGCGATCGTCGTGATCCACCTAGAGAGACATACGAATCCGTACTCGATGTGGAGGGTGTGGGGAATGGCACGTGTGCTCTACGTGACGCGCGTTCGTATGTGGTGATCGGTGCAGGGGTTTTTCTGTGCTCAAGAGTTAGCGCCATCCGACCAACCGCACGACTCGTCCGAACGACTGACGGTATACATTTCTCCTTGTGTGCACTCCACGAAACCAAGTTGTAGTCCAACTCGCCATTCAATACCACCATCGTTCTGCACGTTCCACACAGAATATGTCTTGGAGAGCATTCCCTCACCTGGGGATCGTTCAACAAGACAATCCTGCGTTCTGCAGTGGCGACACGGCTCGAGGGTTCAAAGGAAGGCTTGGAGGGCGCGCGACGGGGTGCCCGGTTCGACAACGAATTTTCTCCGCATCGTAGTTTGTGACACGACCAGTTGGAGAAGGAATAGGTGCTATGTGACGAGAGTTTGATCCATTTCTTGCAACATCGGCACAGAACTCTCCAGGGCTCCACCTGCTCCACCTGCGGATCGTTCTCCAGGACCGTTCGTCGCTCTCTCTCTGCCCTAGTCCTCCGGACGAGAGGTGTGGAAACGGATGCGCAGGATTCTTCCGTCTTGACACTACCTGCGAGGGATTGCAAAGGTGAAGACGATTTATCTTCTTTTACTTGGACGACGCTAGCTGTCGGGGACGGCAAATGTATCGATTCAACTTCTTGAACCTCGATTTCGGTGTCTGGTTCCTGTCTAGTGGTGTATTCGGATCGAGAAGCCATCTGCATAGTAGGTACTCACTGTGTCGTGGAGACGTCTGCGGGCGCTGGTGAGGGTGCGCGATCGCTCATGATAACGAGTGTATGGGGTCAGGAAGGAATGTACAGGATGTCCAAGGACGGAGGAGGTTGTCCGTGTTGGACAGTTAAATAATGCGAGTCCACAAATGTCCACATCCTCTCAAGAAGCCATTGTGTGTCCAAATACAGCCAAACTCGTTATCTCTTCTACACGTAATGGTACAAAATACAACATCTCCATCTCCACACTCGTCAAATCGAAACGTCCACAATGCACAACAACTCTATCGTATACAGCCAACTCAGAGATTCCTGCTTACGAGGAACTCCCAGCGGCACTGCTCGGTGCGGAAGATGGATCATATCGCTCAGATGATATATTGGGCTGTGGAACATCGATCTGAGGATCGATAACCGGGTAATATGGGGCGCGTGGGTAGCCAGATGACGAGCCCTCACCAGGGCCATGCTGTACTGAAAGTATGTGGTACGAAGACGGCCCGTACACGCGAGAGGGAAACATTCCTGATGTTATCCCGGTCTGCGAGGGCATAGGTAGCGACAGCGGAGGGATGAAAGAATGCGGGGCGCTGTTGGTCGATTCCGTGGAAGTCGGCTGACTGGTGCGGCCTCCTGAACCGTCCCCGTCGGAAGTGCTATCCTCTTGCCCAATAGATCGATGAGGGCATTCGCCATCGAGCCCCTGTTGTATGCATGTAGAGCATACACGATCGACGCACTGGTACCCTTTCCGGGAACAGGTAGTGCATGGCCTACACGCAGCAAAGATTATCAAATGATGACGCGCGATCGGGGTGACAACCACGTTACCTTACACCATCACAGCGAACTTTATCGCGTCTAAATCTGGATGAGACGACCTCGATCAAAGCTGTCATCGAAATCCTCACCTGCATGTCGCACACGCCTACAGAAATATAAGTCCGATGGCAAGGCAGCGTGACGAAATATAACTCACTGATTTCACTCGCGATCCATGCCCCCTTCCCTTCCTCTGGACGCTCACGCATTCCTTGCTTTGGTCGGTGCATTGCTTGCACGGCCGTGCGTCCTCACATTTGCGATTCTCCTGTCGGCACCCTTCACATCGCAGCTTGACGAGCTTCGGTCCACGTCCGACATGAATACACTCTTCGTTCCGCGCAACACATCGCGAACACGGCCGCTGATCGTCGCACTGACAGACCCCTATCGATCCAGCAAACCAGCACCCAAACGGCAAACGAACACACACGCACCTTCTTGTTATCCCGACGACAGTTCTGACAAGCCAACTTGGCCCGCTCGCTCTTCTGGCGATTCCGAAGAACGAACACGGGCGGGGCGACATCGGACCGTGTCCCCGTCACCACCTGCTCCTCCACACACTCTTGCACCAGTTCGCGGCATCGCTGACACGGTTTGCCGCCTTCGCAGCGAACACGCGCTTTGCGACAGCTTTCGCACCCATCGATACACTGATCGATGGTGTAACCCTTCTTGACGCATGCGCCACAGGGCCTAGCGATAAGGAACGAGAAACTCAATTATAGGACGATCTGTACGAACGCGCAGGCTGCCTACTTTGCACCGTCGCAGCGGATCTTATCGCGTCTGATGTGGCCAGGGGGTTAAGGGCCGCAGGGAGATGCCTTTGGCGAAATATAACATACCTACAGCTCGCACAGGCCTGGAGATCGGCAAGGACGGGAAGGTGAGTTGGCGCTAAGATATCGTCAGGGGGACTCTCGGCAAACCTTAACAGCTCTTCTCGGCCATGCCGTCGTTATGATGTCGGAAACCGGGATCGGTGCTGGGTCAGGCGGCGGCTGAGAATCCATCGGGCACTTTGGTGGAACTGAGCAAAGGAATGGTCGGTGGGAATTTCTCTCCTTTTTCTTATCATTTTCGATCTCAGCGAAAACAAAAATACATTAAATAACCTAGAACGAATGCATCTCGACTTGAACACTGAACAAGGAGGATAACGATGATCCCTTTAAAGGATCTATAACGACGAAAGCAATGCCTTGACCAGCGGCAATATGGTGTTTTATTGGTACACAGCAATGTAGTTGATCACCCACTTGGCATCTGAAACACAGCGTCAACATCAGCAAGATGGAGCCCACAAGGATCAACTCACCAGCAAAGTTGGTCGCGTTCGCAACCATCTCAGAACACGTTCCAGGACAGCCAGATTGGCCAAAAGCTGCCGATCCAGCCCAGTTACCACAGATGGTGGTATCAATGACTAAAGAATGTTGGTAGAAATTTGTGGAAATGTCGCATGTCTGCGAGCTCCAGAATCCAGCTGGCGTACCCCAGTTTGCCGGTGTGGGCGCTTTGTTGGTGATATCCCCAGGGATGCTAGCGCGAGGAAAGTGCCAGATCGACATGCCGGTTGTCGTATCCCACAGGAGCGCAAATACACCCCCGCCAGCACCATTGAACCCATAACCGAACGAGGTAGGGCTAGGGTCGGAGATGCCGCACCCTCCATCGGCAGTGGCTGAACTGTAGCAATTCGTGCTAAGAGCGTTGCCCGAGAACGCTTTGTTTGTGCTGGTCTCTTTGCTAAGCGTGCAGGAACTCGACGTTCCACTGTGGAGAGTCATTTGATTGGTAGCCTGATTGTTGACACCCTCCACGATATCGATCTCTCCAGCCGTAGGCCAGTTTGGTCCAGTGCTCTGCAGTCGACAAAGAATCAATGCGACGCACTCCAAATCAAGCAAAACTACAAACCCAAATACTGGGCCACGTGCCACAGCCAACTGGCATGGCAGCGGCATCCACAATAAACAGCCCGCTATCGTAGCTTTTCTTTGATGTGATGCGGACACTGCCGATATCCGATAAATTAATCAACACGTAGTGCAGGGAACGCGGCGAGGTCTCACGAATTGCGGTTTCCGCCAGCAGGGACAGTACTCGTGGAGTCGACGGCAAGGACAGTAGAATTGTCGCAATCGTCCACGTATGCCAATCCCTGAGCTGTTGCGCTCTGCATACTCAGGTAATTCACATTGCCATCCGTGGGGTCTGGGCTGTTAAAGAAGGTCCATTCACTAGAGACAGTGACGAGTCAGCACGGACGAATGAGGCATAGCAAATACATACCTGAAGAAATCTTCAGCTTGATAAAAGTCTTCCAGGTTATATGTCTTGCTGCTAGAGTTGGCTCGACGGGCAACGTCACGGTGGCGAGATCTCGATACAGTTTTATGAGCACCAGCCAGGGTTCCGAGTGAAATAACGGCTAAAAGGCCAAGGAAAAGAGCGTGCATGGCAAGGCGTGTCGACATGGTAAGGAATGGAGCTGTTCGCAGAACAGAGCGTTGAAGCGAGGGCAAGGGCACAAAAATGAAATCAAGTTCCTTTTTCTAGGTGGTCCACTGGGTCCACGCGGCAGCGGGTCCAAACCCAGTTGGGAGGGTGTGGTTACCAGCCCTGTGCCATGAATGTGGGAGTGGAATGTGGAATGGAGATAGGTCAGTGTTATTGTGCCTCATCAAAGGGAGTCCTTAAAGAGAACAAACGGATCACATACACTGTGAAAGGTTCCATTGAATGTCCACCTGACAGCCTGCATTCAATTAACGGGCACTACGAACCACAGCTCCGCTGTCGAGTGAAGCAATGTTACCATATCTGAGACCATCGTTCCGCCAAACCGCATTGAACAAAGCAACCTGGGTGGTGGCTCTTTGTGGTAAAGGGTCTCCATCGTCAGGGTGATGAGTTAAAGTTGGCTCTAGATACCAGTGAAGAGTTTCGGCATGAACCGTAGAAGAGTGACACGTGTTTTTCTTCTTTTCTTGAGAACAATCGCGGCCAAACCTGGTGGTGCCGAACGATGGCGCACAGCGCTAATTTCAGACAAGGTAAGCCCTAATATGGACGACACGAGGACTTACTGCCTTCATGACAATAGCCATTATGAAGCCCGTTCACAGCAAAATTTTGGACGTTGCTGAAAGAAGCTGCTGCGCATGTGATATTTCAATAGTTTCCTCGACAACCACTGCTCAAATCAGACATATATATATGTCCAGTCCGAATGGTCCCGCGTCAAATTCGATCCCGCATCCGACTTGAACGCATCGCTCGAAAACTCGAATACGACACAATGGACTCGATAGCACTAGAAGAAGTACGCTGGGGCGAATTCGGCGACTCAGTCCCATAATTGAAACACGCACCTTCATCATGATTGGCAGTGTCAATATCACCATCCCAGGATGTTGCCTTCTCTCTTTGACGCATCACAATCGATTCATCTCACAAACGTCTCCCCCTTCTGCTCGAACGTGACATCCTCAGCTTGACGACCCGTCTGCTTCAGGTTCCGCTTTGAGCTCACTGTTCGGCAAACTCCTGTCACGCGCAAAAATGGATACTACTAAAACATCAGATTCAATGTCATCAGACACGGTAGTGTTTACGTAATGCTCTAATGGCGGTACGTGTTCTTCCCGTACGGTGCTATCCAAGATCAATCCATCGATCTTGACAAGACATTGACATATCATCTAGATTATATTGCTACTAGTAGTATCATGGTTGCTCGAATAAAGGTTCAAGGAATTACTACAAAGCTATCCATCCGTGCTACTGCCACAGAGTAGACTCGACAAAGACGTACGTATTTTTACTACATGAGCGTAATCAATCTGGCTAGCCATCTTGACGAAACGACATAAATCGTACTTGATCCACCGGATACAATTACTTAAATAAACGGAACAAATGAGAGGTGCGACCAGCGCATGAGATGGCACGATGGCACGATCGTTTACTGATAGACTGCGACGGAGTTGATCTTCCATTGCGCATCTCGAGGGACGTCAGCGGGAAAGGATAACTTGCTAGATGATCATCCAGACTCACCGACAAAGTTGGTTGCATTCGCGACGATCTGGCTACACGTCGCTGGACAACCCGAATTGCCATAGGCACTCGCAGATCCTGCCCAATCTCCGCAGATGGTGGTATCGAAGACCAACTGGTGATTCTTGAAATTGGAAGTGATGTCGCATGTCGAGGATCCCCAAGCCGCCGCCGGGGTACCCCAGCCGGCGGGATCGGGATTTCGGTTGGTAATATCGGAGGGGATCTGTCCACGGGTAAAGTGCCATATCCTTATGCCATTAGTCTTGTCCCACAGAAGCGCGAAGACGCCCCCGCCAATACGGTTGAACCCTGGACCGAACGATTCTGGATTGGGGTCTACGATGCCGCATCCTTCGTTTGCAGTTGCTGCAGTGTTGCAATTGGCGTTCAAGACATGCCCGGTGAACGATGGGTTGGGGTTTGTAAGATTGACACGACCCAGTGGCGTCGTGCTGTTCGTGCTGTTGTACGAGGGAGTGCTCTTGGGTGGCGCCTGAAGGGTAGAAGTACACGGCGGCACAGTGCTGATCGGTGGCCAATTGGTCGGAGTCGGAGTCGGCAAACTACCTCCCGGAGGAAAACTATCTCTCGGAAGCAACTTCCTGTTGACCGGAGGCAAACTGGTGGCTAGCTCGGGAGCCGTCCCATTGACACTGCTCAGACTGTTGTTCATATTGACCTCGCAGGTATACTGGATCCCAGTGTGGAGCGTCATCTGATTGTACGTCAAACCGTTGACGCCCTCCACGACATCGATCTCTCCATTATTGGGCCATTGTGGTCCAAAGGACTGCGGTTGACAATAGATCAGTCATCGAATCCGACCAAAGCAGGCAGTGAAGACGAACCCAGAAACTGGGCCATACACCACAGCCGACCGGTATCGCAACTGCATCCAGAATGAACAAACCACCATTGTACACCTTGTTCGACGAAATGCGAACGCTGCCAAAGTGAGTAACTATCATTAGTCCATCGATATGCAACTAAGAAAGCACAACGTCTCACGAATTACGTAGGCCGCCAACGGCTACTTGGCTCTTGGAGTCGACGGCAAGAACGGTGACGTTATTCTCCACGTATGCGAGATGTTGTGCTTGTGCATTCTGCATGTTTAAATAATTTACATTGCCGTGTGTGGGATCCGCTTGGTTAAAGAACGTCCAATCCCTGTGGGAGACAGGTTCGCGAATGACATGGAACTAGCGCAGTGAGATACGTACGTGAAAAAAGACTCGCCCTCATAAAGATCCTGAAGAACATAGGTATTATTTCCGTTTTGAGGGACCAAACGTTGGCGAAGATTCCATGAGTAGTCCTGGGGCAGAGCGCTGACCATAGTACAGATTGAAATCGCGGAAAGGAGGCCTGCAAAACCAGCTTGCATCTTCGAGCGGCCGAACGACAAAAAATAAAAAATAAAAAGAATAAAAAAAGAAGAAGTAGGCTATGAAAGAAGATCACAGAGTGCAATCGAGCACCATTTTATACCGACTCACTTTCAGACTGGGAAGAGACCTGGCAGATCTTATTCAAACTTGCCCGAATTGAGGGTGCTTCTGGACCAGATTGAAATCAATGTTTCATCATTGTTAATATCAGTGATAGCATCACTGCCGCGGCAGGTGCTGTGCGGAACAAGATGGGTAGAGGCGACATCCTTTGATCTGATAGATGTTAGCAACTTTCTGGGGTACTGGGAAACTGTTCATGGTTACAATTGGGTAGAGACAGCGACCCATCCCAACCTAGTTCACGACCGAGCTAGTTATCATGATTCTATCAACTAATATGCATACATGCATGCGCTGAAGCAAGTACCTTGCGATTTCACATGTTCCAGTGAATGATCGTTTCGTCTCCACTGTGGCTGATGATGCAGTCTTGCAACATAGAATAATACACACAGCCATGTATCTTCCTCGATGTGACAGTTGAAACCGGGCATCTGTATCAGATATGCCACTCATCAGAGTCTTGTATACGTTCTGATGCGGCAGCCGAACCCGCAAGCGATTGCATGTACGTTCCACAGACCCAAGAGGAGCAAGGTGCGTAACGAGTTCTGGGTTGGTTAAAAAGTCGAACCTCGTGATGACGTCATCCGAAAGATCTACAATTTTTCTCGGTCCATCGGGCCGATCCATTCCATCCGCACTTGATGGACTCTTACCCGATCCCCGTGAGTTTACTTAAAGGGAAAGGTGTTTGAGATGTTTCTTGCAGCCGTCTTCCCAGTATCGAGCAAAAAAAAAGAGTTCGTGATATTGTTGTACTGTACACCAAGAAATGTATCACCTAAAATATTGTTCGTAAAGATAGTCCAGTCTATTTTGTGATACTGAGATTCCACGTTTTAGAAAACAGAGCAAATACAACGCCGACAAGTCCTGCTTGTCTACTGATAGACGGCGACGTAGTTGATCCGCCATTGTGCATCTCAGATAAGGGTCAGCACAAATGGAAACGGGCACGCAAGCGCCAAAAAAGACATTCTCAAACTCACTTTCAAAGTTGGTGGTGTTCGCGACCATATTGGAACACGTCCCGGGACAGCCGGAATTAGCGTACGCACCCCCGGCCCAGCCACCACAGACGGTAGTGTCGATAATTATACAATGATTATAGAAATTGTCCGTAATGTCGCACGTCGCGGTGCTCCAAAACCCTGCCGGCGTACCCCAGTTGGTAGGTGTAGGGGCTTGGTTTGTAATATCCGTAGGGATGTTAGCACGAGTAAAGTGCCACACCGACATGCCAGCGCTGGGATCCCACAAAAAGGCATATACACCCCCCTGGGCGTTATTAAACCCAGGGCCAAACGAGTTTGAGCTAGTGTCAAGGATGGAACATCCAGAATCGGCATTTTGCGTGCTATAGCAATTGGCGTTGAGGACACGGCCGGCAAACTGTCCTTCGTTCGCCGTATTGATCTTGCAGGCATTCGACGTCCCGCTGTGAAGCGTCATCTGGTTGCTCCCCTGATTGTTAATGCCTTCCACGATATCGATCTCCCCGCCCATAGGCCAGTTGGGTCCATTAGTCTGCGATCAATAAAAGTCAGCTTTCGTGGAAACGATGAAGAACGACGAACGAACCCAGATGCTAGGCCACACACCACAACCGACAGGCATCTTAGCCACATCTAGGATGAACAAGCCACTGTTGTATACCTTGTTCGATGTGATCCGAACACTTCCGACGTTAAATCAGCCATCAATCCATCACGCCACACGGGCAGGAAGCGAACCCGGAACCTCACGAATTGCGGTTTCCTCCGGCGGGGACACTACTCGTGGAGTCGACAGCGAGGACCATGGCGTTACCGTCCACGTACGCGAGTCCTTGGTCCTGTGCATCCTGCATGCTCACGTAATTCACGTTCCCATTCGTCGGATCTTTGCTGTTAAAAAACGACCACTCGCTACATGCGATGCGATCGGTGTACGAACGACAACGGTACGAGCACGCGGGAATACGCACGAGAAGAAATTCGACCCCTGATACCAGTCCTCGAGGCTATATGTCTTGTCGGAGCGACCTTGGTGAACGTGCGCACTAGTAACTAGAGGAATCGCGATAAAGAGGCCAGCGAAACGAAAGTAGGTAGTAGGAAGGCGCATGGAGCACGGAAAGAACGCGGTTGTGGATGAGGGGACCTTGGGTTCTAGTGTTCTAGGGAGCGGGCGAGGGGACCCTCAAACCGCATTTTATATCGACTCTTCCATGGCTGAACGCGTGTTTGGGCGTGCGAAGGCGTGGTGGCCTCGATTAAAACCACGTTGGGATTATTACAGTATCATTGACATCAGATCGTCTCAGCAACGCGAAACGAGTCACATACAGATCTGACCGTATCCCCACCAAACGGAAGTATACCTATCATTCATCTGGGAGTTTGGATGGGCCATTGTGCATCGCGAAGCAACAGTGGTTCGCAAGTCGAGAATCGACTCGACAAAAAAGCACAGATAAGTTGAGGGAAGGAAATTCTAAAAACGTACCCCACGAGGAGTAGTCCCCACAACGTGGTATATGCCCCACAACGAGACGTCTGTCCAGTAGCCGATGGGAAATCGCGAACCATATGCCTACCTCGAGGTATGCGGTTAGCTGCCAAGTCCGGGGTTCTGCCGCAAGCCCGTTTTTTTCGTGTAATTTTCCCACCATGCCTCGAGGGAGTCCGAGCGCACGACACCATCTTGAAAGTTCTTCAGTCCAGAACAATCGCCTAACGACATGTGTTCCCTCTTCGTCTCGGTCGACATTGAATATTGATTAGTTAGGTATATCCATCCATCCACCCATCCACCAAAGCTTGGGTAACTGACACGTTACAAGTCGCAACCCGCAACATCCATCACATAACCTCCTAGTATCCCTCTCCCCGCTGATATCGATCTTGCCAATATATTTGACCCGGTTGCTCCAAGGTCAGAGAGTCTCAGACCTACAGTAGGCATGCGCACCTGTCCGCATCATCTCGGTCCAGCTACGGCCTACCTAGCACCAACTTCCGTGATGGATTGATTGATCCATCACGTCGCACCGTGACTTTCCTCCGCCGCATCTCAGACGCTAAAAATAAAAAATAATCTGTTCGTCTCAAGGATACACCACCTCCCTCCTGGTCCAGCTACGACCTACCTAGCCCCAACTTCCGTGATCGCATCACGTCACACCAAAAATAACCATTCCGCATGTCTCGTACTAGTACACGATCGGATCTACGTCCACCACTCACCGACTCACGAAATACTTGGAACTCCTTACGGCCCACTGGCAAAGCAACGTTATCAGCGCGCTCGGTACTATATACATATATGTATGCTTTGCACCGTGCGCGCACGCCGATTCCGGTTTGGGACACTACAGCTCTCTCCCCTTCCTCGGTCTCTTCTCCAAAACAAAAGACCAGTTGGCGGATCTACGTCACAACCCGACGGTCTTCTCAGGTACCAGGTACAATACACACCCCGGGCAGCGACGTGGCATCTCCTCCGGCCTCCTCGCGGAACTTCACGGTGGCAGATCAAACTTGGGTATATGCATATTTGCTATTCGATGGCGATTGGTCGGAAATGAACTTGAACACCGAGCGCTGAACACTGAAGAGAGCTCTTGATTCGCCCCGCCAAGGTAAGAAGTCGAACTCTATCATTATTTGCGGCCGCACAGAATCGTACAAATCAAGCATATAAAACCACACGCCGGTCAGTAGCCACCTTTCACCCTCACCCGTTCCGGTATCGCACGTTTACTAATTCGACGTCGTCAGTCACATCGGAAATTCGGTGGAAAGAATAGACGCACCGTAATGACCGTCGGTTCGTCCCGTTGTAGATACTTCTTGAGCTTCGAAATCTCCAATGCCACTTCGATGAGACCCTGGAGACCCTCTGCAGTCGCCCTGCTTAACTCCTCTCCCGCGTCTGGTCCGACGTATCGCTCTACGTACATCCTCACAGTGGCACCTGCGCTGCCCGTACCGCTGAGCCGGAACACCACTCTGGAACCGTCTTCGAACAAGACGACCTGGCCCTGGTTGGCGCTAACGCTCTTGTCGATGGGATCCGTGTACGAAAAGCTAGACACGGAGGCGATCTTGTAATCCTGAGCGGTGCTATTTGAGCGGTAACTCTTATTTGCCAGAGAAGAAGTCTTGATCGCGTCGGTCAGGTCCGCA
>JBBPNU010000873.1:0-12421 GCA_038091055.1 Leccinum angustisporum
ATTGTTATTATATCCCACAAGGTAGGTTCTGAGTAGATGATACTGGTCTGGGAGAACGAGTGGCTGCGCTGTCGTCATTCTGGATCATGGTGGCAGATAAAAGAATGTTCATAAGTTAATTGTTGGCTCGATTACACCTACTTAACTGTTGCACTAGGTGAGTTGTTCCGAGCGCGTGCAGGGGCAATTTCATTGTGGGTATATATAGACAAAATGTAACTAGGTCATAACTCAAGGGGAAAAACACATTAATGATGATGGTGATGAGCAAGAGATGGTGACGAACGAGTCAAAGCGACTTGATGAGGGTGAAGACGAGAGCGTCCAGGACAAGGGCGAGGCAGCAGCGTAAAGCGACTGTTCTGCGCTCTTAGCGGAATGAAAGCGCACAGCAGTCGCTGCCAGTGCGTGTCGTGGAATCTGCATAAGCACGGGAACGGGCCGGGGCAATGACGATGGCATCCAAGCGTGCAAGCGTGCACATGCACGTATCACGAGTAAGGGGACAGCGAAACTTGTGAGGGCGGCCGAGCGTCGCGAGCGAGAGAGTGCAAGGTGGGGTACTAGTGCGTGTCACCAGCGGTGTGCCTGCGCACATAAACTGGATGTAACGTGTGCAGCGCCAACGGCGACCTTGTTAATAAGACGGAACCCAGACGCGGGTCCTTCCCGCAGTGCCAGTGATAGCCTGGCAGTCTGATTGCTACAGACACCGGTTCACGTGAGGCCCTGGAATAAGTCTAAAAAAGGATCGCGCAATATGATGGACTGATAGTAAGTATAAATCAAAGAGTGGGATACACACAACGGATGGATCAAAATTTAATCCAGGTCGGAATGGTTAACTAAATGTGAATACAATACTTGAAATTTTTTTCAACATTTGCACACGCACAGCATTTAAAGTTCCGCCGAGTAACTCAACGAGGGTGAGAATTTGAAATATTCGCACACGTGCAATCTCCCACGAAATGCTAGTCTACATTTAAAATCTTGCCAAGGTCTTAATTTGGGGTGAAATAATAAATATTAACCAAACGGATTATATTTCGAATTTTCACTTGGTTCGCACGGTGGCTGGAATTTAAAATATATACGAACATTTTGCACTCATTTTTAATTTTAAGTGGAAACGGAGGACAAAATGTTGGAAAAAATTTGAAGTTTTGTCTGGGACAAAAATAATTGCCCGCTGATCGCCCGCTGATCGCCCACTCATTGCCCACTCATTGCCCACTCATTGCGCGATGAGCAGTACAGTTTCCGCCCGCATCATTGCCCACTCAGTTGCAACGCCGTCGTGTGCTTCGTACCCAGCGATGCGAGCATGGCCGCGACCAGCTGCAGCAACGGCATAAACAACTGATGATACCGCTGGATCGCACAAGGCAAAAACGAATCTTAGTCAACGAGCGCGTGAGCCAAGGCACAGGAACCCTCGACGACGACGGCAAAACGCACCCATGAACACTCGCACTGTGACAAGATGGGGAGGATCTGGGCCTCCAACAACCGTTCCGCACCCGTGACCCAATCACGTCTGCGCCATGCGCGTGAACAGGGTCATCTTGTCCTCGTACACGTACACCAGGTTCAAATCATCTGCTCAATCCGTCAGTCCACACACACACAACGAAACTTGAAACGGCTCGACGCACCCGGATCAGGCTTCAACTCACACTGCAAATGCATCTCCGCCTCCTTCAACCCCCTCACGAAATTCGTCAAGATGCCATACCGTATCAACGACGCCAACAACACGCGCGACGCGTCCTCGCGACACAGATGCGCCAGCGAATCGAGCACTAGCAACATGAACGCCACCGTCTTCCACACCTCCGTCCCGTCAATCGCGTCCCGCGATATCGTGCCCACCAACCGCTCCATCGTGTTCTCATCACGGACAACGTGCCCGCTTCCAACGCAGACGACGTGTGCACGTGTGCAGGAATTGGCACGACCGCGATGACCCAAACCCACCGCGGCTCTCCGCCAGCGGCAGCGATAGCTCGTCCCTCGAACCCAGCGCAGACACCGACAATGCCATCGACCGCTTCCCAAACGTATCGACCAGAGGGGAGGAGGTTTCCACGTCCACGTGCCCATCGTCCGCACAAACGAGATGGAGATAGTTGATCAAGCAAGCATAGAGGTTGCCGCGTACCAGCTCCGAACGGTTATTGTCCAACACGCACTCGAGCAGGCTCCGAAGAAGTCCAAACAGGCGCTCGGTAAGCAAAGAACCCGCGTCGACGTCTCCCCCGGCAGATTGAAGCATGACTTGATGTCATCGGTCCTCGCGCAGTTTTGTGACTCGGATCGTAGATAGAATGGCCTCGGAAAGCAAGACGGCTGTCCCTTGTTGACGTAGATTTCTCGCCCTATAAATTTTAATATCCTGCTACGTGATCTAGCAGGTACTATACGTACCCTAAAGACACGATCTCAGGTAACACATGCAGTAGGTCGAACAACATGTTTTCTCGTCGGTCGTGCGGGAGTTGGTGGAAGCATTTTGTGTGCATCATGTGAGCCGTTGTCGTGATACAACCTTGCGAATGCAGCGTCGGCTGCAGAGACCCAGACCCACGAAGGCTCTCCACCACAAGGCAAAAACGAATCTTAGTCTACGAGCGCGTGAGCCAAAGCAGAACCGCGATCGACGACAAAGAAACGCACCCACGCGACGCGTCCCCTCGACACAAATGCGCCAGCGAATTGAGCAGCATAAACGCTACCGTCTTCCACACGTCCCATCGATCGCATTCCGTCGTCGTGTCGTGGCATACTGTCACGCCAGTCGTTCATTGCCCACTCAGTTGAAAATCAATTGTATTTATAGAATGTACAGCTCGCTTTACAGGTTGTGCGTATCGTTAGTCCTGATGATAGGTCGAATTAGAATTGGTTAACGGAACATTATGAAAATGGGGGAGACTTACACGAGACAGAGAAAGTATAATCACCTGCTCTAATGAGACAGGCCAGGAGGCGTAATGTCCCACTATCCATGATATCTTAACTTTCTCTAGCTTACTGGCAGGTCGGGTCTGGTATACTTTGGCGGGAAAATGAGGATATGAACTGAATATACTACAGCCGGACGATTGATATCGCCTCTGCACAGCAAGGAGCATCGTTCCATCCTGCTCAAAAATATACTTGATGATACCTGGAATAGGTGACACAGAGTGGTTGCCATTGGGATAGAATATGATTTGTGAGTTGCCAGCATTTGTGGATACTTCGCTATAAAGTACGCCTGCATGGTTAAGATGAGCACGTATGACCATTTTGCGTTCACCAGTGAGTTCATGGAGATCTTCTGGTACAGTCGTTGTCCTTGCAGTGTCTGTAACATATGGATCGTCATCAATGGAGGAATTGCGCTTGTCATCTATGCCATATGCCAGGTCAAGGATAACTTTGACCTCCTTGATAGCAGGGGGGCAGTCCGGTCTAGAAAGCCAAGCACGAAGCTTAGAACCCTTGAGGTAAGAACGTAGCATCGTGGTCTCAAGCTCGCCTACATTACCATAATGGTTAATAACAATTCATCATTCACGCACACCAAAACACCCACCGGACTTGTGATTGCTGGGCAACCTTTGCAGCACACCAATTAACCGTTCGAAAGGGAACGTCCACCATGAATGTACCGGGCCGAAAAGAATCAGGTAGTCGTAGATGTGAAATGCAGCGTGATGGTTTGGCCGAAGGTTGTAACGTGGGTGAACTTGCTTCATCCGCCCGACATAGCTTGCGATATATGAGCGATAAGCGGTTGCACGTTCCATTGTCATGGTACGAGCGCATGAGATATATACTGCCGACACGAGATCCATGGTATGGTCGAGTACGGCAGCGAGTTTCGGATCCAAAGGCGAGTCCGCGCCCCAAAGGCTAAGAAGCGCGATGGGTAGGTAAACAGTGATCAACGAACGCCATTCGTCTGCTTTGATTGTTCCAGCTGATGCTTCGCCGAAGTTCCGCGGAACAGAGGGAAGCCACAAGGGTACAGTCATATCACGAATGACCTCGCGGATCCGCTGGAGCGCATCCGCCGTGTCAAATGTCGCTTGAACAACTAATGGAGCCGAAAAGGGCATTTGGCGGCGCTGGAGATCTCTGAGATGCTATCCAACAACCATGATAATAGACCTACCCATTTAATAAGGGCCTTAGCATAGTCGTGCTTGTAAATTCTTGTATTCTTCTGGGGAAGACATTCGAGTGATTGACACACGAATTTCAGCGATTGCACATTTTTGTGTAAGAGTGAATCCAGGAGTTTCGTCATAGGATCGTCAACCAGTTCGGCTTGATCGTACAAAGGAATTTCGCGAGTGAGGAGGTCATGAATGGCAGATACTTGGGAGACTTCTCGAGTTGACATAGAAAAAGTATCTGCGGTCTCTGGGTCAATGACAGTGAATGGGTACTCGAATGCAGGTTCAGAATGTTCCGGGTCGGTGTTTTTTTCTTCTGTACTGAGGCCGAGGAGGTTGCGCACATGGTGTTGGACGAGTCCTTCAAGGATACAATGCATGGAGTCAATGACGAGTTGACGCGAGGGATCCCAGTAAGGTAGACGCCAGAGATCGGAGTAACGCACACCATGCTCTCTAAAAATCTTTTCCCGTTCTGCTAAAGTAGGTGCATCTCTCCACCGCTCGGCACACAGACGCATTCTGTCCCTGTCTCGGGGTATCCAATTATGAAAATCCACCCGGCCATAAGCAGTCTTGTGGTAGCAGTTGCAGGCACTGCAAAAGAAATGACTGCTAACCCCCGCAAGTGCCGAGACGTGGCGTGCAGCTGGGAGATCACAGACTACAAGAGCGACAGCACTGCGTGTAGTTCGTCCGTTTGAGTGATTTGCAGTTCGTGAGTATCGGACGCCTCGTTCCCAGGACGAGGCCAGGTCCTGCACGAGCGGACGAATGTAGTGGTTCAAGTTCTCCAGGCTCGGTTGCTTGGGACCTGCTATGATCCCGGCCAAGTACATGTTTTCGGGCTTATAGCGAATGTTGATCGGTAGGTTTAAGCAAGCCATGGAAATGATTCCAGACGAGGTACGTGCCCCGCGTATGCGCATCCCCTCGGGGTTGAAGAAGTCCACGTGGAGAGCAAAGGCAAAGCGACCTTCATCGCCACGGTCGATAAATAGCTTTCCGTCCCCAGGTCCATTGAACTCGCGAAGGAACTGGGCTTCGAATGCATTCTTGACGTAGCGAGGTTTGGGGCGGGAAAGTGAAGTGAGGAGATCATCGCAAGACATGTCCATGGCTGTTTCGATGTCACTGCGGGAGAGCAAACCGCCAAGGTAATCGTTGAAGTCGTGGTATATGAAGACCTTTTTGGGGCGATCCTCACTACGCCCCTCCAAGGAGCTCTCAAGCAAAGGTTCTCCACATCGAATTTCTGGCACCGGCATGTTCGAGCAATACTGTGGGTAAGAAGGTGTGCTCGGTCCGTTGGCGCATGTAGGGGCATAGGTGCAGTGACATGCGCTGCAAACAGCATATGGGATAGTCTTCGAGTCAAGGCTGATCTTATTCATGGCGCTCTCGATGGTCGAAGGAACCTGCTTCAGGATGTGTTCGTGGAGCACTCCGGACGTGGCCTTGACAGACTGGAAGGTGAGATATATAAGGAGGGACATTGCACCAAGGAGAAAGGTGCCATCGCGTTTTCCTATGCCCATGATTGTGGTGCATATGACCCCGATAATAATAGCAACTTGCGCAACAGGGTCTAGCCGATGCATTGGAGATTTAAAGTGGTCCTCTTGAATGAGGATCAGCGACGTCAAGGACTTCGATACTGTGACATACCAGTATTGACTTCAAGCGGAGTCAATGAATCATTTCCAGAGCTTGCCCTATCGGCGATGACTTGCTCAATCTCGGTCAGAAGGTCATGTATAGCCTCCTTGCGCGAGTTGATGGCTTCAGTGTCCCTCTTGATATTTTCTGTAGCTTGTCGCAGAGTAGCAACGTCCATAATGGAAAGCTCCGTGGCGCAATCTGAACTATCGAGGAGGAGGCGGAGGCAGCGCTGGGCGCGGGACTGAATGTTGGTGAGACGCTGTAGGGCTCTTAAAGAGGTGGAATTTCGTTCTTTCTTCGTCATAGCTACCCTCCGACCTCCGACTATAGAGGCAGGCGAGATAGAGAGGTCGCCAAATGCTGCACATATGTCGGTAGATTGATCGAACTGTGATTCGGGCGGGGTTGGTGTCTGATCAGGAAGAGTGAGACGGCCAAGGGTATCGGCGATATCGGAAACGGAGAGTGATCTTGTGGAGCCATCAACGAGGGGAGTGCTTGAACATTTTGACTGGAATTCTTCCCGTGTATTCCATAACTTGCTAGAAGAGGAAGTCTGATCCGGTCCATCATCGGTGATAGTCAGGGCGAATACGCGCCCACAGATTTCCTCACATCGACTAGATCGACCAGAATGTGAGGGATCGGATCCCAACGGACCGGAAAGATGGGGAAATCCATCCACTGGCCGTGACTGTTCGCTGCGAACACGTTGAAGGTGGAGAGTGAGAGCTCTCGAATCGAAGAGGAGGCCTTTGGGATTGTTCACAGTGCACTCTGCACAAGTGCATCGTTTCAGAGTCGCGCGTGCAGCAGGCATGAAGAGACTGCCAAGATTGAATCACTCACTTGATCAGATTCTTATATATGTGCTCGCCTAAGGAGTAATGTAGGACCGCATACTACCAAGCCTTGTTCTGCTTCTGGTTACATAATGCGTTGTCCGGGCTGGGAAGAGAACAAGAAAACCATGGGAACGTTAGCAGACAATTTGGATTATAGAAGGAACAACAAGCTGACCTAGATAATTATGTCGGGCACCAGAGTGCTGCCTCGTCTACTGTCCCTATACCTAAGACATAGTTAGCACCGGACCGTTGTCCCCAATGAAGAGACTTACCGGGTTGTTGCCCTCGTTAACCTGTACTGCGAAACGGTGAGAGCAACCTACGTGAATGCGTATGTTTCGCGTTGAACAGCGCCAACGGTTATTACGTTCTATACGTTACATTGCTCAAATGCTAAGTTACATGCAAAGTTACATTCGTCTAATACTACATACTACCGTTCTACCTTTGCTAGGATGTCGAGGTTGAGAGGGAAAGAACGGAAAGGTGTTATCAAGCGAGCGGCGGGTATTTATTGTGAATCGAACTCAGCCGGGCGACGCCGAGTGGAGATTCCACATAACCGATTGCAGCTCGGGCAGTACCGGATCACGTGTGTGGGTACTTATTGTCAGTGGGCGGGTTCCGCAATCGGTTATGTGGAATTCTCCACTCGGCGTCGCCCGGCTGAGTTCGATTCACAATAAATACCCGCCGCTCGCTTGATAACAACTCTTCCGTTTCTCTTTTCACAACGCTGTAGATGCACGTAGTAGTACCAGAACGTTGTAAATGTAGGTAGTACTCCAGTACTTTGGGTGGTAATGGCGGCCGCAAAGCTGCACGGCCGCAACGCAATTAATCATACGCGAATATGCGGGTACTTTGCAAAGTATGTGCGTTCCTTCGTTATCTAAGTTCCTTTAACTAAGTGTATCATTATTCAGGAACATCTTCATCGTCTCGACTTGACGGTTCAGATCGTTTACTTCACTGCCGTCGCGTTTATTTCATTTCGTCTTTCTTCTCATTTTAGCTACTATTCTTATACGTTCTATTTTTTTTTTTAAATCTGTAGCCGCTATTTGCATCAAGTCAACGACGGACAAAGTGTAAACCCTCGAATCTTCAGTAAGTGAGGTGCGTGGGCACCGAGTTCGGTTCATTCGATGTGTTAAGTTTTACGCTACCAGCACAGCCGTTGCAGATCTTGCACTCTACATCACCTCCGTCCACACCCACCACGCCTCCGCCATGTCACCGTCATTCAAGATTTCTCCTGCGATGTTCGTTCTGGACGCATTGAACGTCTTGAGGCAGTTCGCGGCCAAAAAGATCACGTCCACAGGCGTTTTCCGGCGATTGGATTTAGCATTGGCGGGATCAGCTCCGTTCATCCCTGAAGAATGGGACCCTCTGGTGGATATTATCCTTGAGCGCGGCGAACTTGGCCTAGAAGAAATCTTGTCGATACTTAGCGAACATGGGACTCTGCCCTTCGGTAAGAACCCATCGGCCTTGTCATGTTAAGTACGAATTAATCTTTTTCAGACCTGTTTAAACCAGGGGAGTCGAGTTCTACTTCCCGTGCGCCGCAACCATCCGAAGGTAAGCTAAACATCCATCTGTTGTGGCACAATGGCTGACGCCTTCGAGCAGGCAATGTATTACCTCTGCGTCAGGATATCTCAGCATGGAAACATCTGTGGGACTGGGCAGCAAGCATCTTTGAATTCCCGGTCCTGATTGACAGGATGAACCAGGACTTCGGGGATAGATACGTGTACGAGGAGTGGAAAGATATCTTCGATGCTGTTTTCGAAGCCTTCAACACCGAGGACGACGTGGATCTCTCCGCAAGCATCGACCCCGCGCACTTGTGCAAACCTCGTACCGTTCGTCTCGTTGAAGACGCTATGACCCAATTGGGGTTATCGTGTTCGGCGACTCGCACGTATGTCCCATCTGCGGACTCGAGTTCTCGTAACACTCGTCGGGCGCGCCCTCCTCCTAAGAAGAGGCTAAAGATGGCGTCGATATTCCTTGACATCGATGCAGATGTGGATGACGAGGAAGAGCAAGAGCAAGATGGGGAAGAAGAAGAAGAGGGTCTTCGTCGACGCTTGCCCTCCCTGGAGCCGGCAGGACATGCCTCGTATGCTCAGAGGCTGGCACAGGTTGTCCAGCGTTATGAAACAGGGAATTCTACAAGTGGGGTTGGCTCAGCTTGTGATCCTGCAATTTTGGGTCATCTTTTGTTGAACGACAACGGGCAAAGGATATATACGATTGCGCTCCCAACAAGTAAGTTGGATTCCATCGTTCATTTTACTTCATTCAAGTTCTTACACACTTCTAGAGAATATTGCTCAATTCCTCCGTCTGGCCTTTGAAAATGGCGGTTTAAAATGTTGGGATATACCCAGACTGCCGCACTCTCTCCATGTGCGAGCCAGCTGCCCTCTCGAAATCCAGCGTTTATGCCCGATGTCTCACGCGAAGTGCATCAAATCAATTACGCTACTCCCAGTCGAAGACCACTCTTCCTTGGACGCCAAAACACCTTGTGTAAAATGTTTCTCGTGGGTTCGCGTTCTGCGGGGCATCTACCGTCAAGATATCGCCTATGTCATCTCCGCAAATGAAGATTGCTGTGATGTTTTGGTCGTTCCTCGACGTCGACCCTACGACGTCATAGACGTTGAAGATGTTGCCGAAGTCAAAGAACACAAACGGTCGCAGCGGCAGCTTTTTGATCCTGCTGCCGCAGAGAGTGTGGGCCTAGGGGTTAGGGATCTGGATGGAATACACGAATGCGCAGGTCTGTACTACCATCGTGGTCTGTTGCGACGCAGTTATGCGAAGATCTGCGTTGAAGTCATAGAGGTGCCACATCCCGATCGGATAGCTCTCTACGTTGAGGCGCAAGTGGACCGTCCTCTTGTCGAACGCACTCACCACAAGTTCGCCGCGCAATTTTGGAAGGAAGGGGACCTGGTGCGCCTAATAGCGGGCTCTCTTGTGGGCGAACGGGCCACCATCGTGTCCATCAACTATGAAGAAAATCTGGTCACCGTCTCTCCCTGCGATCACAATCTCGCCGCTGTGCCATGCGAAATACCACTGCTAGAGTGCCACCGTGTTATCAAACAAGGCGACACTGTCAAGATTCTTGCGGGAAATCATCGTGGGGCGACAGGCTCTGTCCTCGGAGTCGCGGAGAATGATGCGACGATCATATTAGAAACGATGGAAGTGGTGAGTCTAATTCATTGTCCTTTCGCCCTTTCTGATCGTTTGAAGGTTTCTGTGCCTCAACTCTTCCTAGAGTCATTCCTCACTCCTCACGTATTATCGACAACGCTTCGACATTCTGGCCTCCCGGACGATGCTCTGCATGCACCTGTGCAGTCTTTCGACGAAATCATGCCAGGTGATCTGGTGGAAGTCGTCAAGGGCCAGTATAGTGATATGGTCGGCACCATCGACAGCTTGGAGGAGCATGGACTAGTATGGGTGACGGTGTACGTGTTGAAAGTATAGTATGTGAACCAACACTACTATCTTTCTATGACTGTGTCTACATGACAAGTCTATACGCTATCTAAAGCATAGTACTGCTAAGTATTTCTATCCTACTAGCTATCTCGAAGATTAGATCTTATCTTATCTTCTATGACAGAATGAGAGTAATATGCCATTGGCGATGACTCATCTGTACAGGAGCTTACTCATCATACTACGGATGATGACTAAGACTCATCGAGATACTTCTTCTATTGGATAAGATTATGACTCTTATTATCGTACCATACGAGTGTTTTATGCTATTGGCTAACTACTCGTATCATATATACAAGTACAAACAATGTATTTAGTATATATAGATCAGACATTCAGTCTGGAATAATGAGAGAGTTTTACCACTGTTTTCTACTCTTCTAACAGAAAACTGGAAGAGAGTTTGTTCCCTTTCTACTCTCACAACAGAAAGAGGATAAGAGATCTTTTCACTATCTTTTCTACTCTATCAAGAGATAAAGATATCGACACTCTATAAGAGTTGTCTTACTAACGTCACTAACACTTGATACTTGTTACAGACGTTTATTCCTTATATACATATACCCATTGGTATTAAGGAATTACCACTACGGACAGAGATCCTAGTGAGAACGATCGACCTCACACTCGATCGTGTCTATCTTCTTCACACCTGTTCATAACAGGAGTAGTCTATTCACTAATAGACTTTACCTATCTATTGATAGAGACTACATGTGAATACTTATGTATTCACATAGAACCTGTATAGAATTATACAATCTCTTACAGAGACTTACCTACTCTTTTATAGTAGAGATTACCTACCTTATGGTAGAGATATCATATGATGCTATTGCATATACATTACCTATCATTTAATGAGCATGATAGAGTCTTACCTGATTATAAATCAGAGATATCAACTTAATATCGTTTATCAGACGTTATTAAGATTGAATTATATATTTATATTCTATATAGCTTATGCTATATAAGAAGTTTCCTATTATCAGATCTCTGAGACTCGAGAGTCAGTTGATGTTTCATGGTACATTTCTGCCATGTTCCATACTTCCTATCACGAATATGTGATAGAGACTGACACAAGTCTGATATTAGAGAATATCTGATCTCATAGAGATTGTACTGACATTCGCTTCCTCAATACCTCGGTCATGTCATATGGTACAATTTCTATAGTACGGTCGGACAAAAAAGCACTCAGAGGACCAGCGTGACAATATCACAGTGATCGTTCACTTAGACGATGTGGTCATTAGGAAATCCGACAGTCTCCTCACATATTCCAAGGAGAAAGGGTATGGAGTGGCGCTTTGTGATACGTTGCAGGTTGTTCGAGGTGAACTCCGTGGGACTGTCGGGGTGGTACGATCCGTTGATTTTGCGAAAGGAGAGGTAGAGATGGTGTCGGAGGTAGACGGTTGCAAAGTATGTCGCATTACCTCTCTAGCATAGCTCTACTGACACATATCAGATTCGAATTCCATTACCGCTATGTACAATGTTGAGGGAATACGCTCCTCCTGTTGCTGCATCCAAGGCGGTTGGCCACCACGTATGGATAATCCAAGGGCAATTCAAAGGTTTCCGGGCTACCCTTCGCGCGTTAAATCCCAGCCGTAGCCTGGTTTCGTTTTCCAACCGTACCATGGAGATAGAGAATCGTTTTTTGGCCACCAAGTACGTTTTCCTGTTCCTTTTTTGCCCTTGTCGTATCTACACTAACTATGTAACAGGTCGGGTGCCCTTCTGACCGGGACAATTCTTGAGGGGGGCCGTTTACAAGCATTGAAGGCGTTAGTGGACCGGACTACCGGTCAGGTACCACTGCAGACATCTGAGAACAAAACGCCGCCACCCGAAAACCGGACACCACCGCCATCTCCAAAGGCCCCGACAGATAACGAAGCTCCAGAGGATTCTGCTTGGACGATAACAGCAGAAGATTTGACAATCAACAAAGGTGAGACGACATTCACTGGTGAATTTACGGCTGCTAACCGGTACACGAGGTTGTATTGCATGGCTCTTCGAAGACGCATTTTGCGATTATTCCAAATATCAACTTTGTTTCAACGTCGCCTTGGGATATCAGCGGGGGAACTACACCAAACGGGTCATGCGTAGCGGGCCCGATCGTTTTTGGAACGTTGAAGGCCAAGCACCTTCTGGGTGTGTTGCGCTCTCTGTGTCTGG